>WOVY01013816.1:0-65000 GCA_013436015.1 Rhipicephalus annulatus | reverse complement strand
TATAACAAATTTGAACCTATAGCACTATAATATATTGCCTGGTTACGTGTGTTTGGGGACCTAGCACAAGACTTTCAATCACCTTACTAATAACAAAATATGAATCATATTTATTTGTTATCAAAGGGTCACAAAAAGGCATTATGTACAGTGCCGAAACAAGGGACCTAACTCATTCTTAGTGCATTTGAATGCTTCACATGGTTGATATATGAGCGTTTAAAATGTACTAATCGTTTTGGGTGTTTGACGTGGCAAAACAGTGATAATGTTTGGACACACGCCACAGTGGAAAAATTGTGACCATCCTCAGGGCTAATTGTGACCGTCTTGTTATTTTAGTCCACCGGTCTTCTTAACATGTGCTGTAATTTACTAAGTTTGTTATAATTGTCAATTACAACGCGTGTAGCACTTGCTTATGGTTCGTTAACTTGTACTCTGCTTCGACAACATCAGAATGACGTTTAGATATCTCAGTTGCGTAATTGAAAACGAAATGTATTTTCTTGATCAATGGATATCTTCTGCGTCATTTTTCCGTTTAATGGTAATACGTCGAGATGATCCCTCTCATAAATTATCAGAATTAGAATCACACACTATTTTGGAATATATAGTCAACAGACGGGTAGCAAAAAGGTAGCAACGAGGGAAAAAAGGTAGTAACGGCTGCAGTTACTACTTCTTTCATTCCAGTTACTAACTGCTTACTAAAGCAGGTAGTAAACAGGCCGAAAAAGTTACTAACGGTCGCAGCTAATAACTGTTTACTTACGTAGGTAGTAAACAGGCAGGAAATTGCTCGTAACGGTTCAGGAAAGGTAGTAACCGCTGCAGATACCTGTTCGCTTGCAGTTGCTACCCTTTTACTTTTACTTTTTAAGAGCACGTTCAGAAAAAGCATGCGGAGGGAAGGTGGCCATGATGTAGTTTTCTTATTGATAGACACGTCATGAAATGACACTAAATATATGCACATATGTTGCATGCACAGACACATGTCGAAGAGTTGCAGATGTTTATATAACCAGTTATTTGCACTTGATTGGTTAGTTAATTGATTGATTGATTGATTGATTGATAATGTAGGGTGTAACGTCCCAAAACCACCATATGAATATGAGAGACGCCGTAGTGGAGGGCTTCGGAAATTTAGAACACCTGGGGTTCTTTAACGTGCACCCTAATCTGAGCACACGGGCCAACAGCACTTTCACCTCCATCGGAAATGCAGCCGCCACAGCCGGGATTCGATACCGCGACCTGCGGGTCAGCGGCCGGGTACCTTAGCCACTAGACCACCGCGGCGTGGCAATGTTCGCACTTGCGCAAAGATGCCAATTGGAACAAGTGTATTAGGAATACCAAAAGCTGATAAGAAGGGCTGAGGCTCGCGTGTATGCTGGCCCTGGACACTGCTACATAAATCAACTTCAGCGCATGGCAACTAACCACAATTGACGTTAACCCGACGTAATGGCTGTATCGAAGGACTGCATATGTAATATTTATAAAATTAGGCAGCATTGCAACCACTATTGACGTTTCACGAAGATTAGCGTGTGTAGCAGTTTCGAGACCTGGCGTAGCTCTGTAGTAAAACGCTTCATTGCCACGCAGAACGCTTGGGTTCGATTCCAGCTGGGACCCTGACATTTATTCTTTGCACTCGTCGGGTCGACGCTACCGGTGTCGGGTATTTCTTAGTGCTTGTGCGTTAAAATTGCTCATGTGTCCTCGTCGTTCCTGTGTAGATACTAAATATGAATCACCTGTGGCACATACCTGCATACCAGCGGCACATACCCGCCCGTGGGTATGCGCGCTCTCTGGCGGGAACTGTTTGACGACGCATGCGACAGGATTATGGCATTATTCGTGTCTTGACCAGCGCGTCATATTCGTGAAACCTTCTTACCCTCCCATAGAAATTTTGGTTCACGCCTAGTCAAGGGAGTGACCACGAGAACACCCAAACGTAAGCGGCTAGATAGATAGATAGATAGATAGATAGATAGATAGATAGATAGATAGATAGATAGATAGATAGATAGATAGATAGATAGATAGATAGATAGATAGATAGATAGATAGATAGATAGATAGATAGATAGATAGATAGATAGATAGATAGATAGATAGATAGATAGATAGATAGATAGATAGATAGATAGATAGATAGATAGATAGATAGATAGATAGATAGATAGATAGATAGATAGATAGATAGATAGATAGATAGATAGATAGATAGATAGATAGATAGATAGATAGATAGATAGATAGATAGATAGATAGATAGATAGATAGATAGATAGATAGATAGATAGATAGATAGATAGATAGATAGATAGATAGATAGATAGATAGATAGATAGATAGATAGATAGATAGATAGATAGATAGATAGATAGATAGATAGATAGATAGATAGATAGATAGATAGATAGATAGATAGATAGATAGATAGATAGATAGATAGATAGATAGATAGATAGATAGATAGGATAGATAGATACGCTCAAAGTCGCCGAAGTTCGCTAAGAAATTATTCGCATTTAAAAGTGGGTAACGATTTAGAGTATTAAGTACTCTACAAGGGGGGGGGGGAGAGGTTTAAAGCCGTCTCGTGGGCCTCGCATTTGATGAGGCCCGGTTGCGCAAATAATATGTTTAGAAAAAATGCTTAACAATTTTGAGTACTTCGTACTCAACTATGGGAGAGCACTGAGCCGCACCGCGAAAAACCTTGCATACGAATGATGACTGAGGCCAAACACGCTGAGGCAATTTTAGATCAGTGGGTTCGTATCCCGGCTACGGCGGCTGCATTTCCGATGGAGGCGGAAATGTTGTAGGCCCGTGTGCTCAGATTTGGGTGCACGTTAAAGAACCCCAGGTGGTCGAAATTTCCGGAGCCCTCCACTACGGCGTCTCTCATAATCAAATGGTGGTTTTGGGACGTTAAACCCCACATATCAATCAATTTTAGATCAGTGGTTACCTTATAAATACACGTGTTAAAGCCTCTGGTTTTAGGTCAAAAATTGTTGACTACCTGCGCAATTTCCGCACAGATTTCGACATCACGCTCTGTGAAACATAATGTTTCAGGTAAGGACGTTGAACTTTTAATTACTATTGCGCGTAGTATTTGTCATTGCAGCAAAAATCACCGCCCCTACGCTCCACCCAAATTGTTAACCAGCGAAAATTTTTATGAGGACAAACACGCTGTAGGGCCGTGTTCTCGTCTTTGGGTGTAGATTAAAGAACTCAAGGTGCGCGATATTTTCGTAGCACGAAAAATCCTGGCTATGGCGTCTCTCATAATCATATGGTGGTTTTGAGACGTTAAACCTCGCATATCTATCTTCATTGATTGATTGATATGTGGCGTTTAACGTCCCGAAACCACCATATGATTATGAGAGACGCCGTAGTGGAGGGCTCTGGAAATTTCAACCACCTGGGGTTCTTTAACGTGCACCCAAATCTGAGCACACGGGCCTACAACATTTCCGCCTCCATCGGAAATGCAGCCGCCGCAGCCGTGATTCGACTCCACGATATGTGGGTCAGCAGCCGAGTACCTTAGCCACCAGACCACCGCTGCGGGGCCATATCTATCTTGACCAGCGAGAACTGAAACGTGCGGCCCCGGTGTTTAGCAGCGGGTTCAACCAGATGCGGCACTGCCGTTTGCGATTATTGGTTACAATGTTCGTACTTCTTTATGAGGTTAGACACGTTTGGCTGGCTTGGGTTTACCAAAGTGTTTATTTCACACGCTGCACATTGTGCTTCGCGATCGTGGTCATGGACAAGTGTAGTGAGTGGTTATACGTGCTTCGCAGCGGGTTAATCACTGTGGTTGTTCTCGAACCACAAGCGGTCCCAGACGTCGCAGCCACAGCCAATGTGCCACTGGACAAACTCCAGCCGAAAGCGGCGTTCGCTTCGCCGAACGCGCAGCCACGATCCTTACGCTGACGACGCAACGCCGCGTTGCTGCGAGCGTCTAACATCATGAGCAAACTCGGCGGAGAGGTTTCTGGACACACGCCTCCGACGACGTCACTCACAACGCAGTCAATGCCGCGCGCGCTTGGAAACGACGCTGAGGTCGACCTGATAGAGCAGCCAATCGAGACCACTCATGGCACCGCTGCCGAACACTTTTTCGTTTTTTCTAGCCATATAGAGCTTTCGCTGTAAATGTGGTTATGGTTGCAACGGAAACAACCTAGCATGACTCCCTCGCACGGTTGAATGTCCTGGTGAGCCGCAGTTCCGGGGACGGCGTTTGTATTTTCATTAGTGTTTTTATTTTATTTTTAGGTTGTAACTGACTATACATGAAATGCGGTTGGGTCTTTTTTTAATCTCAATATCCTTGTTTCTTAAAGATTCCATGTTAATATCAATGGAATAAACAAACAGTTTAAGAGCAGTGGTAAGCAGGTTGGATCATGATATTCAGATAGTATGATGTTATCTGAGATATATGAAACGGCTGCCGAGTGAACTAAACGCTAATATTGTTAATCACTGTAACTCACAACTGTGCCTTAGAAATGAAAATCTTATTCAACCGTATGGCTGAATGAGCACGAAAAATCCGTTTTAATCCAATGCCTAATAAGAATTTCTACCGCGATAGCGTTGAAAAGCCAGCATCGTAGAAAATGCACTCTCGGTGTCCGCGCCCCTGTTTATGGCCGAAAAAATTACGTCATCTTTCGCTAAAGGAAACTATGTGTAGATGCGAAGCAAAGGGCGCTAACACTTGCACTGGCGGCGACGTTGACTCGGGCGATAATCGTGGCGTTGCGCACCAGAGAAACCTGAGGACTCGGAAAGCACGCAGTGATGGACCGGCGTGGGAACGAGCCAATCGCTGCTCATGGGCAATGAGTTCCTGCGGGTCTCTGTGTGGACACAGAGACCCGCAGTCTGTTTTTAAGATACGCACACGCGGCGCATTTTTATTGTTTAACAACGCACAGGAGAAATCTCTCACCGGTACTACCTTGGAGGTGAAGATTTAGTGTCTGTATATACGGAATGGCCAGTCAACGGTTGTGCGGCTCGCTGGATTCTGTGCCGACCGGCTGTGCCCTCGCGATCTCCGACGTCAGCGTAGCTCTGGCCGACTGGGCTCGCCCTACGTCATCTCCTGACGCCGATCGCCGACGACAGCGTAGCTCTGACCGAATGGACTTGCTCTACGCCATCTCCTAATGCCGACAAGAGCTCTCGCAAGTGGTACCCCGTCCTCAGACTCCTGTGATCGTGTTTCCATCTTTTCTATCTCTCCTATCCCCTCGATATGTCTTCGCTCGCTGGCTTAGCGCATCTTTCTTTCTCCCTCTCTACACCTTTATTCCTATCCTTTCAATCCCTCCTCACACCCTTCCCTTGTGAGCTACTGTTGAGGTGTCGCGCCCTGATGCAGACAGTTACGGGGCCCACTTTTCTCTTCTTTTCTATCTTATAAGCATAAATAAAAACATAATCAACGGTCGTGCAGCGCGAGCAGTGAGTTTGAAATGCGAAGCATTTCTTAGCAAACTTCGGCGACTTTGACCGTATCTATCTATCTATCTATCTATCTATCTATCTATCTATCTATCTATCTATCTATCTATCTATCTATCTATCTATCTATCTATCTATCTATCTATCTATCTAGCCGCCTATGACTTTTCGCTCTCCTGGGCGTTTAGATAATGGTATCGATACCAAACTTGGTATGGCATAACATGACTGTATGGAAAGCATATTTGATTAGTCATAACATGAAAATCGTGACATTTATGTCATGAATGTCATGATATACATTTCATGGTCCTGCAGCTCTTGCGGCGGTTTCGTTCACGTGGCATGTTGCAAAACTGGTATGGTATGTCATGAATGCGTGGCGAACACAAGTGGCAGACTTTAACATGAAAATCATGATATGCGTGTCATGTAACAACATCACTACATGCCACGCTTATGAGGCACTCGCGGCCGTTTTGCTAGCGTCACATATACCAAATTTAGTATTACAGAACGTGAATGGATGACGAGGGTATGTGACTGGTGCAAACATGATAATCATGAAACATGTTTTATGTAACAACATGACTACATGCCATGCTCATGATGCCTTGTTGGCCATTTCGCTAGCTTCACTTGCACCAAATTTGGTATTACAGAACGTGAACGGATGGCGAAGGTATGATACTGGTGGAAAAATGATAAATGATGACCATGAGATGCGTGTCATGTAACAACATGACTACATGCTACGCTCATGTTGCACTCGCGGTCGTTTCACTAGTTCAACATATACCAAATCTGCTATTACGTGACGCGAATGGATGACGAATGTAAATTACATGTCCAAACATGATAATCACGACATGCGTGTCATATAACAACATGACTACATGCCACACTGATGATACGCTCGCGGCCGTTTCGCTCGCTTCACATATGCCAAATTTGGTATTACGTGACGCCAATGGATGACGATGGTATGTGACTAGTGCAAACATGATAATCATGAGATGCATGTCACGTGAGAACACGACTGCATGTCACAGTCAAAGCGCCAATACATGTCGACGTGACGCGGTGCGCGTGCTCGCCGGCGTTCATTTCCTCACGTCACGCCAGCGTTGCCACGCCAGGCGCAGGTCCTGTCATATACTCGCAGGCACGCGCCGCGCTGCATTGCTTAGACGCATGCACGTTTCATCGCGTCCAGCGTCCCCCCCCCCCCCCCGTAACGAAAAGAGGGAGGTGCAGTGTTGTCTGGGTAACGCATCGCCTCAAAATGCAGCATGTCGCCTTTCGCGCCGGTTGCCGTCGGGCCGCGCCGATAGACACTGGTCGCGCCTGGCGTCAGACTATAGAGTGCCCGCGTCTGGCTAACGTAGCGTCGCTGTGCCCAGCGTGCGTGCGCGTCAACGCTGAATTGGAGTAAATTGATCCCTTCACGATGCGCTCGCGGCCGTTTTGCTGGCTCCACATATACCAAATATGGTGTTACGTACGTTACGTCAATTGATGACGAAATATATGACTGGTGCAAACATGATCATTTTGACACGCGTGTCATGTAAGAACATGAAAACATATCACGCTCATAGCGTGCTCGCGGCTGTTTCGCTAGCTCCACATATACTAAATTTGGTATCACGTGACGTGAATAGATGGCGAAGGTAAACGACACATCCAAACATGATAATCATGACACGGAAGTCATGTACGGCATCATTTACCTTCACCTCGTATTGTTGTGCTGGTTTTAAACTGACTTATGCACATTTCTCCTTCGTGCTTCGCATATCATTGATTCCCTCTGCGTGGCCAATTTTTTTTAAATGCGCATGCATTTCTTAGTCGGGCTATGTCTGGCATCTGGCGGTGTCCGCGCACCGGTAGGTGTTTTCTATTCGCTCTCACTCCTTCTCTCATAGCAACAGCTGCAAGCGCGCGTTCTTATCCTCGCCCCTAGCAACCGGGGCATGTGGTGCGACAGAGTGTAGGAGAGGGTAGGTGCCGTGCTTCACCGCTCTTTCCCTCGCCATTCGCTCTGTCTGCTCCCTGCGCCCCACTCTTTCATTTCGCTGGCTAGGTGCCTCTCAGGGCGATGGCAGGAGTTGGTGAAGGAGAATGTCTGACGGCAACAGTACCCTCTCTGGGCGCGAAGAATTCATTCGCAGTTCCTCACGATTTCCTTCGGAGGGTGGGCTCATTTTTTTCGATCAAGAAACTCGCTAGCAGACGCTGCCGGCGATGCGAGGCAGGAGAGGGGGAGCACAATGGATGGAAGAGAGAAGGAGGCGACGCGCATGCGCAATGGCGGTATAAACACTTCGGAGAGGAATGTCTAGAAGAGAGGCGGAGTGAGCGTAGGTCAGCCGACACCCCCTGCGAACGGGCACTGCGTCGGCGTTGCGAGGCGAAAGGGCGGAGCTTATACAGGAGGATGAAGAAGAAGTTTCGAAAGCGTAGTGTAAGTTCGGACGCCGACGCCACAGGAACATCGGTGTTGATTGATTGATTGATTGATTGATTGATTTGTGGGGTTTGACGTACCAAAACTACTATTTGATTATGAGGGACGCCGTAGTGGAGGACTCCGGAAATTCTGACCACCTGGGGTTCTTTAACGTGCACCCAAATCTGAGCACACGGGCCTACAACGTTTTCGCCGCCATCAGAAATGCAGCCGCAACAGGCGGGATTCGATCCCGTGACCTGCGGGTCAGCAGCCGAGTACCTTAGCCACTCGAGCACCGTGGCGGGGCGCTAACACCGGTGTTGTTCGTGATCGAGAAAAATCAATGTCATAGGCGTGAGAAAGGAGAGGGGGGAGCGCCCCTCTACTCACCTAAGTGGGTGGGCGCAAAGTAAGCCTATACACTAGGGAGTTTTCGATGAATAAGTTGTGGCATTAACGCGCGGCTCGATTCCTGGAAACACGTTTGATTTTGCATGGTTGACCAGCAAGTCAAGAATGAGTTTTCTCGTTTTTAGCTGCATGATTTCACGCCACAGATAAAGAACAGCACGCTTCTCATGTTTGAGATGCAACCCCATCCAATTATCGCGCAGTCGCCGTCGATATTGACGAACGAGCTTATTCGCCAATCTTCTTTTGCAAGGCTTGATAGCCCCACTCAAAGTTGAACAATTGAATTGCTGCACAAACTTGAAGAAAAAAGAGAGACAGGAAAGAGCAATTGTTCAAGTATGAACCAACTAGTCTGCAAAGAAGTATTGTTCCCACTCAAAGAATTACCCTCGGCCAGATTGGAGCTTCGAGCTTGCTTAATCGCATCAAGATTATACAAGCACGTCAAGCCGTCCATTTCTGACTCCTTCAGCAGCGTGAACCTGTGGACAGATTCAGTGATAGCACTTCTCAGGATAAGAGGCCACAGCCAACGAGATTCAAGCTTCTAACGACATAAAGTAGCAGAAACACTGCCCAGGGAAGGGAAACTCTGCAGATACGATCCCCAGAAGATCAAATGCCGAGCAGCTTGTATCTTCCGAATGGTGGTGGCATAGTCCTTCACGGCTAATTAAAGGCACCGAATACTGGCCGCAGAAACAGTAACTTCAGACCTCTAGAACATAGAGGACAGAGAACCACGCCGCGTATAAGAACACGAAGCACGAAGCACTAAGTGGGATTAAGGATCCCACTTAGTGCAACCGAATTCAATTCATGTCGCTAATTAGAGTTCAATCAATCGTTTACTGGTACGGATCACTGCCTGGGTCTTGCGATTCGTCAGCAAGCTAAAGCTTGAGAGCAGTGCAACAGAACTTGTCATCTCCCACGAAATAGCTGGCGCTGCGATGTACTGGTTGCGCCAAATCGAAGCAGCAGCATTTTTGGAAGAAATAAAGGGCGATTCGAAGAGGTGAGAAGCCCTCCACGACGTCACCTCTGCGTAATACCTAAACTTCTCTATAGACGACACCGGAGCAAGATTGAGTGAAAGTTTATCGTCGAGCGAGCTCCGTGGTGGGGAGGATTCTGCGAGCGGCTGCTAGTCAGATCCGTCAGACTAGCCTTGAAGATGACCATCGGACAGCGAAGCCTCACGAAGGACGAACTTGTCACGATTATACCGAACGTTGAGTCCGTGATAAACTGCAGTCCAATCAGGTACGCTAACAGTTAAGCCCGAGAACCAGAACCTCTCACACCAGCGCATCTACTCACTGGAAAACGGCTCGTCTCGATTCCAAGCCCGAAGTCATCTGAGTTGCCCTCAGTGTCATCGCGCCAACTTAATCAATTATGGGAGCAGAGACAGGGCAATCTAGAAGACTTTTGGCAACGATGGGAAAAGGAATATTTTCAAGAACTCGATCATCCCAAGCTTCAGCAAAGGCTAACTGCAGAAGTGAACATTAAAGATGTCTTACTTCTTGAAGACAGCCTACAACCTCCCTGACTGTGGAGGCTAGCCAGAGTTACCAAATTGCACGCTGGTAGGTGATCAAAAATTAAGATCATGTACCATCAGACATGCAGACGAAACGTATCTACAACGACCTGCCAAATTCCTCTATACCCTTCGGAAGTTCCCCAGCTTTCACGATCTTTGTTTTGCACGTGGCAGGCTGTTGCAACTACCTACGAAGAAGTTGCGGCATTCACGAGCGGCTTGATTCCTGGAGACACGTTCTGTTCTGCCTGTTTGACCTGCAGGTTATGAATGAGTTTTCTACCACATTAACACCTTTTAAGTTCTTTATCGAAGGCGTTTGTCTCTTCATGCTATTTCGGATTTTCTGCTATGGACCGCAATCGCTACCGTCGGTTAGCGTTATGACGCATGAACAGTGGCAGCAACCGCAACGAATAGCGTAGCCAAAGCTTTGCATGCGCTATCCTAAAACTCCCTATTGACTAAATAGGGAAGGGGGCTGCGACTAGGGCGCCTCGAGGGGCGCAAACTCAGCCCTATATATTGACGGAACAGGAAGGGTGGTTCTGCTACGCGGCAAGGCGGGGGAGGGGGTGCTGCGATGAGCGTTCGCCTTTCTGCAAGGGGAACCCTGCACACGCATATGGCCATACTGTGCACTGCTGTGTGAAGCAGTTTGAAACTGCTTTGAAAATAGAACATACAGTGTGGGAGTCGCAAACACGTGGCCCGACCCATACATATGACTTTCTTCGGTGCATATGAATGATGATATTCGGGGTCTTATGGCGCAAGGGACACTGTCGGCTACCAAGCACCTGGTCATAGGGGGAAATCAAGTTTGTTCCTCCAGAAGGCGCGGTCCTGAGGCTAGCTCACAGGGAGCAGCCCTTTTTGGCCCAGGCAGCTGTTAATGGCTGCAAACTGATTAGTGAAATCTTTATAAAGATAAGATAACCGCAATATGGAGTTCAACTTACCAACAAGTTCTCCGCTGTATATGTGGCCAATTTCCGGCTTGATTCGGCCAAGCAGTGACGTCTCTACCACGAGATCGTTGTGAAAGGCAGACGTGTCCGGCCTGAGCTTCAAATGGAACAGCCTGCGAACCAGAGTTATTAGGCACATCTAAGCTGACATCATCACAAAAAAGCCCCCCCCCCCTCTAAAAAAAGTGGCATGACTTTCGCGAAGAATTCAGAAAAAGCGAAAATTTAATTATTTACCTAGTATTGAAATATATTTTTCATTAAATTTATTCCTATACAAGATGAGTTGAAAAAAAATCTATAATTATTTAGCACCCACGACAATATGCGCTACTGTGAGCGAAACCACGTATTAACTTTTTAACCTTGCCTCTCCAGTGCAGTTTTCATTTGGTTAATTACACGTTTACCAGTGCATGATTAGCGTTACTTGTCGATTCCCCAGCGTATGTTTCACTTCAACGCTCAACTACTCAACAGCATCGACAAACGCCTTATAGTGAACGACACACACGCTACGGGTGAACTTATTGTTTGCTGAATAACTATACTTGCCGAAGAACGCAAATGAGCCCGAAGAGGTGATCAGTGGCTGCAAACTTCTACAAGCGCCTCGGCGAAAAAAAGAAGCTCTAAAATGCTTATTACAAGTGCAACTGGCCTCTCTGCTGCGAACGTGCAAGATAAGTACGGTCTGAGAGCATTAGCACAAATGAAAGCTGCATTTTAGAGCGATAGCATTACTCACTCCGCTACAAACTTTCACCACGATGTTACACGTGTTTTTGACCGTAAAGCTGATGCAACGTGCATTTCCTCTCCTGCCTCGCACGTACGTGCGTCGTCATAGCAACAGACATGCGCAGAGTTGGTTTGCCCTCTACTGGTCACCGCCGGTTGGCGAGACAATGCGGCGCGCGCGTATCCAGGCCTTGTCTACATTGCGAGTTCTGTCTCGTCACTTCAGTGCCAGCAATACGAAGAGAAATGCGGACAACGTGAAGCCAATCCGCCTTTAGCGCAATTCTGCGGTGCATGCGCCCTTCTCTAACTTAATAGTGGCGAAACGCCTCAGGGTCTCGGAGGCCTTCGTTCCAGAAATGCTAGTTCTCCCGGTTCCAACCGATCCCTACCAAAACGCCAGAGGGCAGCACAGAAAAAAGGGAAAATGTGGATTGTTGAATGGGGGCGCTGATTCGCGGGACACACGGCGCCATGCTTTCTGCGGTTCTTGCTTCATTTGCTCGGTAAGCTTCTTTAATGGCGTTCAACAACGGCACATTTGACGGCTGCTGAAATCGGAAAGCGAGAGCCATCAGAGAACAGGCAGACATGCGTCGATGCTGCGAGAACTATATATTTCGTCCGAAGCCATTTAGACAGACGTGAACCACACAGACGCAACCATCTTGTGTTTGTTGCGTCGTCGTCGTCTTCTCGTAGTCAGATTTGTTTGTTTTTTTTGGTCCGCACCCTAGTACGCTACAGTTACATGTGCTTGTATAATAAAGGGGCCCTGCCACACTTTTCTAAGTAATCGTCGAGTGGCTTCATTAAAAGGGCCAATCGTCTCGCGAATCGACTGCCGCGAAAATCGGTACAGTCCGTCAAATAGAAACAAAGAGTAACATATGACTTTGTGGCGCCCCTAGGGCGCTTTCTGTTTTCGTAGTATCTTCATATTAACGCTTGCTGCAATTGTGAAACACGGGTTGAAGGGACGTCAATCTTTGGCAGGAGCAACAGCAAGCATGAGCTGCTGGCTTTGGAAGCCTATCATATCAGAAGAAAGTGCTAATCTTCGCATAAATGACCCGTCGCTGTCCCTGCATGCATCTAAGTTAGAGCTCATTTCATTGCGTATGTAATTCTCTGGTTCATTCTTCAACTCTGATTACACTTTTGTGTGTGACTTTTGTCGATTGCGTGGCGCATGTGCGCTGAGGCTGTCTTGACTATTGCCGAAATAAAGTCGGTTGATAGTCAGCGCTTGCGTGTTTCGTCTATTTCTTTTTAGTGTGTCTGTGTTTGCGCTGCAAAAGTGCCTCTATGATTATGAACCAACTAGGCACAAAAGAAGTTTTACTGAACGAGATCGCCCAGGCCCGAGCTCGCGAAGTTACTCACCGTGCTGGGCAGCCTGGGGAATCTTGAGACTCTAACCTAGCGGTTTTTGAGACGTTATTGTGACTTTTCACGAGATGACTAAATATTACAAGCTTGATAAAAAGGTGTTCCCCCTCCCTCACAGAAAGTTCTGTAGGGCAAAAGCATCTTGCTTCAAACCAGGTCATGTGCCACTTTTAATTCCCACAGCCAACTCATTGAAGACATTGATCTAACATGCCAAGATTGTGGCACTACGTCTACGTGAAACCACATGCTCTGGCAGTGCACTTCATTGCAGAATTCTCAGCGCTCGACCGAATAAGAATGGAGCTCTGCGCTCAAGAGCTCAGAACCTTTACACAAACTAAGGGCTGTCTAGAGGGGCCACGACGCCTACCGCTCCCAACGTGGGAGCGGACCGCTGCTCTACCGTTTCCTGGTGGTGTCCCTCCGGACTTTAATTAAAGGAACACTGAAGAGGAACAATGACTAGGTTCAGATTGACAAACTGCACTCGGACAAATTTAAGGCCATATATTTCACTATCGTAAGTTTATTATTAGCGGCGAAAATTAAGGTTCAAGTTTAGCTGAACTTCGCGCCAAAATCTACGAGCGTGACGTCAGAAGTTCCCAAATGTGTTTTTTGTAGTTTCGTGGCATTGGCTCAATAGAATTTTTCAAACTTCATATGCTAAGTTCAATGCACACACAGACGCCAATGTGCTTCATTTTTATCTATTCGGAGCAGGTAGAATCCAGTAGGCGCCTTCAAGATTTCTTACGTCGCAGTGTTTCGGGCGGGAATCTCAAGGTGGCACCGCCACCGTCATTTTCTTTTCGAACGCTTTCTCGCTTACTAGACGCGATGTGTAAGAATTGTATTTTTGGGACAGTAAATTGCACTTATCTAATACATGAAAAATCATTTTGCTCTCTATTGTTCCTTCAAGTTCTGTGCCTGTCTGTGGAAGGCACGGCTTACCTTTAGTCATGCTTTCAGTGCAATGCACTGCTCATGCACGTGGTGGCATCCCGCGGCAGCCACGGTAACCCCAGAGCTCGCAATACTCAAATCAGCAATGTACGTGGACCTTGCATTTATTGCACGGTCATTTGGGGTCATGGCATCATTCGTCAACGAAGAGGGAATGATTTCCTGCTGAGTGAGAATTTGTAAACTCCAGGCCACCTGCTGCGCTTTAATGTTTGCCTGGCGTGTTCTCAAGAACTTAGACTATAACCATCGCCCAAATTTTCCGATCATGCTGAGAAAGTTTTTCAGGTCCCCTGTGGGATACCGTGTCGACAGAAACACGGATCCCAACATAGCTGTTTATTCTACACACAACAACAGCATCGAATCGAGCATACTGACGCTACGCTCGTCTGAGGTAACGGAGCAATCATCAAACCAAGCTTGGCAGCTTGGATTTTACAGCCACTATTGGTGACGTAACCGTCCAGTGAAGCTGCGGAGGTGCCGTCCCTTAGCGGGAGCGTGTTGCAGCAAGTGGCCGTGTCACGCCGGGCTGACCAATGACGAGCGGAGGCTGCACAGGTTTGTGCGCAGTGGTCGCCACACCCGTTTAACAGTTAACGCGTCTGCAATTTCAAAGCGGCAATACTCATGACCAAATGCTTACTAGGCAAACAAAAGAAAGGGGAGGGTATAAGACAACTGAAGAAGCGGCGCTGTTGTTAAATGGGATATTGCCATGAAGTCATGAAATTTTCAGTGTTTACTCGTTTATTGATTACACTAATCAATCCATCAGAAGTATTAACCAGCATTAAGTCTTTATTCAGAACAGTCTCCTATTTTTTTCTACTGGAGTACATGAAAGACTAATTGATCAACTAACCTGACTGAAGTCTGCATCATTTATGAGAACACTCATACTTTTACTGAAAGTAGAGAGAAAAATTTTGATTGAAGCCTCAATATCTTTTTCTTCACAGAATTGGTGGAATACGGTGTTTGAGAAGACAGAGGCACTGGCTTACAAGTACGTCATTCTTTGCCAAAAAAATTGGCAGCTCCCACGTGCAGTGGGAATCGATGACATGCAAAGCACGAATGAAGAAGGTTGATATGTCCCTTTAAGATCAGCGCGAAGTTACGAGGCGAAGGTAAATTATGCCGTATATGACTTCCATGTGATGACATAACGTTTCGACATGTCATTTACCTTCATCATCTATTCCCATCCCCTGATAATAAATGTGGTATATGTGGAGCTAGCGAAACGTCCGCGAGCGTGCTATGAGCGTAGCATGTAGTCATGTTTTACATGACACGCATGTCATGATTATCATGTTTGGAGGTGTCATTTGCATTCGTCGTTCATTCAGGTCACGTGATAGCAAATTTAGTATATGGGTAACAAGTGAAACGGCCGCGAGCGCGTAATCAGCGCATCATGTAGTCATGCTTTACATGACACGCAAATCATGATTATCATGTTCAGACGTGTCATTTATCTTCGTCGTCTATTCACGCCATGTAATACTAAACTTCGTATATGTGGAGCTAGCAAAACGGTGACGAGCGCACGTAGCGTTGATGCGCGCGCACGCTCGGCCCAGCGACGCTACGCTAGCAAACCTCGAGCACTTTATCAACGTTGGTTACTAGATTACCTCAGTTTGCAAACTCCGCCGGGATGCGGCGGCGAAACGCGGCCCCCTTCGTTTCCCGCTCTCTAGGTCAAATGGCGTCGGAAGCGCCACCTAGAGAGCGGGAAACGAAGGGGGCCGCGTTTCGCCGCCGCATCCCGGCGGAGTTTGCAAACTAAGGTAATCTAGTATTTGACCGGTCGCCGCATCGTAACGGAGCCTTCGCGCAATGTTAAACGGAATTTACGCGGTTAATTTTGTGTAATGGGAGTTATTTCCCGAGAGGGTGAGCGAAGGTTATTACGAGTGTGCAAGTAAATCACCAGTTGAGCCGCTAAGGCGATGCCACACGGCAGAGACGTGAGCGCGATGCCCGAATCTTGCGGGACTTCTGTTCATACAGCTCTTTTGCGTTCCTGTTCTTTAAAATTCGATTGCCTATGTAAAAAAAAAACCATTGACAGTGGGCCACAGATATAAGTCTAAATGTATCCGATCTCGGTATAGCCCGTCACCACAGTTGAAGGCGCACCTCGTCAGCGGGAGGCTTGAAAAAATGTCTCTTTTCGGCCGCGGATTTCGTCGAATCGTACCCACTTCGGCAACCAGTCACAAAGCAGCGAGGCATGTTTTCTCACATTCAAGAACCGTCACATGACACATGTGAGCTGTGTAGCTCACAGGGAAAGCGATGACTGAGTTGAAGACATTAAAAAACACCCGGCACCATGCAGATCACGCCAACGCTGACAGCGTCGGTGCCACGCCGGGCACCACGTTGATCGCTACCGTAGTAAGTTGCAGCCAGAGCACACACTACGCGAGTTACGTCGAAATAAATCTTGCTGGGACTCAGTGACAGCGATGACTACGAAGCACACTTGAAAGCAACAAAGCAGCACCCGGCATAAGAACACAACTGCAGTAACTCCGCCGGCGTGGGTCCGGGCACCGCCGAGAGGGGGCGCGCTTGCGGCTTTTTGACCGGTACAGGGAAGGGTGACACTCGCGGCGCCGCAGTTTGCAAACTGAAAAAAGTATCTAGTAACGTTGCTAGTAACGTTGTAGTAGCGCATCGTCACGTAAAAGCCGTCCAGACGTGTTCCAATGGTCTGACAGCATGGGCTCGGTGCTGTCTTCTAAGCAGTCTGCGTGGTCTGTCTACGTGCTGTCTAAGAATTGGAACACAGCCATGGTCTGACGTACGTGTGACCAGCGTCTGTCGGCAAGGCCAGGCGGCAACTGGCGCAAAATGCGACACGCTGCATTTCGCGCCGACGATGTTACCTAAACAGCACTGCGTCTGCCTAGCTTCGTGACGGAGGGACGCCGGGTGTGCTCAAACGCGCATGCGTCAAAGCAACGCAGCGAGGCGCGCACCTGCGAGCATATGCTAGGCAGATCGGCGCCTTGCGTGGCATTGCCGGCGTGACTAAGTTCGCTAAGAAATGCTTCGCATTCAAAACTCCGAAGGACATCTGTTGGAGCGTCTAAGCCCGGCAAACGGCATACGTCAACTTCCATAAAGTTGTTGTGAAACGCGTTCAATATTTCGCAAGAAGTCCTACTCTCAGAATAAAAATTGAAGAAATTATTTAAACACCGAAGAACCACGACAAGCTTGAAGCACAGGAAAAGAGCGCGTCGCAGCGTCCTGTACTCTTTTCCTGTGATTTGTGTTTCTACCGACGGTGGTTCTAAACATTTCCTCCAAGGTTACGTAACAACGAGCCTGGAAACAAGGCGGTTTAAGACAGAATCAAATCACAGTTAAAATGGGGGCACTGTAGACTTAGGCTACGCCTTCTTGCCTGTTGAATCCTTGAAAGCGCAGGTAGACGTGGTGGCGGTCGTGCTGAGCCCCTTGGCTGATAGACCTGCGGAGCCTCACGTGGTCCCTATGCACTTGGTAGGGCGGGTACGAGAGCGGCTCGAAGTGCCGCACGAACTGGTTCAGCCGTCGCGCTGTGGGAATCCATATGGAACGAATTTGAGGAATGCGAGAAATGCGTTTATTATTAGTGACGATAATGTGCAGTATACACGCTACAGCACGTTCGTCGCTTAGCGTCATAACCTCACCGCTTGTCCGACTGAATTGGCTAATGCATATAATAAATATATTCACAGTTCTGTATACCAATGCTTCTCAGCCAAGGATCTTTTGGCGACACCTTTAATAATAAGCGACCCCTTGACCTGGCAGAAAGAAGGTGGGGGAGTAGGTGAAGGGTGCCCTAACAATAAGTGGAGCGTGAAATTGATCCTTTTTATTTTTCTCTGACATAAAATGGTCAAAACCAAGTGGTGCGCCGATTCGATCTCCGCTATATATTTGTCAAGTTGTGCGGTCTGCAGCTCCATTCAAGCTGTTTCTTGCCGTGTTCGTTCTTCAAATATGCAAGCCTAAAGAAAGCATGCTCACGTGCATACATCCCATGTAACTGCAAGATAAACATTTGCGACCACCATAGAAACGGAAAATATTGGCCAGGACCGCCACAATGCAAAATTATTATGCAGTGAAGCCCACTACACCAAAAGTCAGCAAGTGCCCTTGACACTGGACGTGGTAGGCCTTCAATTTTTTCAGGAAGGGTTTGGCTATCTTACCAGAATCGCTTCTCGGACACCCTGGGACACAGTACCGCAGTTAGCAGGATAGCTATGGGCAGGCAGGCGTCAAAGAGGCTCCGAGGCGCGCTTACCTTCTGTCACAAGAAACACGCTGACGTAACACGTAAGTATGAGTAATCCGGCCCACTTGATAGCCATGTCAAAGAGCAAGCGAAGCACTGGTGGGTTGGTCGGTTCCTCAATATCTTGGCGCAACCCACTCTGGTGATAGGCACTGTCTGAGACGCAATCTTCCGGAACTGCATGTGCGAACAGCACGAGGCCCACGCAGCAACGGTAGCTCACACCCACTAAGAGGGATTGGCCAAGAAAGCGTAGTGCACTTTTTCTGTGAGCATTAAAAGTATGTGTAAAACTGAATTTGGAATAAAATATGAACAATGTAAGGAAAACCACATAAAGAGAGAGTAAACGAAGAAATATGGAAAAATCAGTTTGAAAAATTTTAAGACTCCAGGTGTTGTGATTACCGCACAGCTGCATTTACTTCACATCACCTTTTAGATTTTTAAAGATACCAAATAATAATTATTTGATTGAAGACCACAATGGGATACGTTTGGATTCCTGAATATAATCGCAAACGGCATTGAAAGCATCCTTGTGGCAATGTCCCAAAACTGAGGCACCGAAGTTAAGTGCAGTTGCCTCCGCCAATGTAACGCCTATGGAATAACTAGAAGCGTTTTTTAAGTATAGTGAAAAATAATGTTCAATTGATTCCATTTCTCCGCAGAATGCACAGCGGGGTGATATTGTCTGACCAGCTTTGTGTAGATACAGGTTTGGGAATTGGGGGCACGACATCAAATTTTAGTAATTAAAACTTCGAGCTTTCTGGACTGACTCCAGTGGTGTCGCCATGGGAACTTGAGGTGGTTATATTCTGTCCATGTAGTTACTTTTTCTATCGTATCAGTGAAGATTGCTGATTTTGATATCTTATTGCTGTAATATATTCAGCTTCTGGCAGTACGGATAAAATTAGGCCATCAAGCGCGGCTCGTGCTAAGGAGTCAGCCGGTGGGAGGCACGAGACATCGGCCTTTTCGTCGATAGCAGCGGCAGTTCAGGACAACGGCCGCTTTGCAAAACGGCGACAGCAGCTAAACAGCACTATACACTAATGACTTGCGATTGCTAAATAGCGAGGCCGGAAACGCTGTTAACATTTAAACAAAAATTACAGACGTGTCCCCCTTTGGTCAACTTCATTCAGGCAGGCTACATATCGAAACACGCATATATTTTAGGTGTGTTCTAACCTTTCTTCCACCTTGTCATTAAATGACCTTAGTGCGGCGACACACCGTGACAGGAAGCGCTACTGATCCAAACATCGATCGCTTCTGATTTGTGTCAGGTATCAGACTAGAGCAGCAATGACGTCAAAAAAAAAACGAAAAAAAAAAAACAGGCGCCGGTAGCTTCCAAAGAGTGAGAAGCGAGTCTATGGATGAATAGGAGGCGTGAGAGAAAATATATAGCAACGATTCTTTCTATCTCGCTTTTTTTTTGTGTCAATGGAAGTATACAAGTCTTTAGGAGATTTGCAAATTTATTACTAAGCGTGCTTCCCGAAGAACTAACTGCAGTATGTTTTTAAGAGCTATTTCCGTCTCCAGTTCCCTAACGTCCAAACGCGGTATGGGCTACTCGTCGCGTGCTTGTCAAATATGTCGCGACGCATCCACGGCTGCTCAACACCGTAGCTCCGTTGGTGACGCACGAGGGGCCATTCCTGAAGTTTTGGTACCGGATGTCATAACTATCCAGGCTACTGCATATCACCAGAACTAGAACTGTAGTCCCTAGATTTTAGTGAAGAAAAAAAATCCGCATTATGTAGACTGACATCGGCCTATAGTGTAGATGTAGATAGTCGCACCATCGAAAGACACTTTGAAGCGACCCTGCAACGCTTTGTCCATGTAACCAAGAAATGGCTTCATTTTAAAGGCCTATTGCTTCACGAATTGACTGCAGGAAAATTTTTTTTAATCCATCCAGTATAAGCGCAGTTATTAGCAGCACGTTTCAAGGGCTTAATTTCTTCTTCCTTTCATGCTAGCCAGCGCGCTGAAAGACAGAAAGGGTGATGGAAGGACGCATCTCGATCGTTCCCTTTTGTCATCAGCGCGCTTTAAAACCTTGTGCACTTCTCACCTTTAGGGGCTAAGCTCCCTATGGTCTAGGGCAGTACATCCCCCTGGCGCAGCCAGCTCTAAATCGTTCACTGTGCGATTTTTTCTTTGAACCCGCGATTTACTGCCAGTGTGAGCGCGCGGGAACGTGGCGGCATCTCACAGCGGCCACGGCACCTATGGAGGTCACGCTGCGGAAATCAACCAATGGCCTTGAATTCGGGCATACGACTTCAATCCAGTTTTACGCAGGCCTTAGCAAGTTTTGTCATTTGATTCGCAGTCTAACAATCGTGAATACCAATTGACCGAGTTTACTCTACACCTAAAGAGGGAGCGATTTGTAGCAGTTATTGAAAGTTAATGGTAATTTAGAAGCAATGTGCTGCGCTATATTCGGCTCGCGTCTTCTCAGGTTCCTTGACTACCGATCTGCAGCGTTTTCCAACCACACTGAAAAAGTGTCGCAAGGCCCATTTTATGTCAACATGTATCCGACCAGCTATTGCCGAGCTTCACACTTTCTGAGATACATCTCTGTATACACTCACCTTCGAAAAATGGTGGCCCTGCCCCCTTCCTCACGTTTCCTCCCGTGTGCCGATGGGCAGTGCGTCCACTCTCTCCTTTCCATTACATATACTAAGGACCCTCCCAAGCATGTTTGCAGACAATCTTATCTATAGATTACCTACACTCGTGACCAGGTATGCAATCATTCAGAATTACTGCATCTTTTAGGCATCTGGTAGGAGGACAGGCCAGTCGCAACGCCAAACATTAAATACCGTTCAAACTTTAGCATTCACTTTTAAAACAATTTGCATTTCCCTTTAAATTGTAGTAATGTTCTTGCGGATCATATTGGAACTTAGTGTTCTTAGGTCAGTTTATTCAATACTTTTTCTTTCGTGTCTTCCATTGGGTGTTGAGCAGCAAGTTTTTACCATTATGCAACATATTACATCAATATTTCCTTTGCAGCCTTCTGTTAGAATTCCTGTGAAATTGTGCATTGCATAGTTCTAGTAACAATACTTTGATTATTTTGTAACTGCATGCTGCCCGAACCATTTAAAATTTTCCTAATCTCATGAACAACTCCCCTTCACGATTAGAAAGGGGGGCAGTGTAAGGTACATGGGTAGTAGAATGTTTTTGAATAAATTAGCAACTGATTATCACACGGCTACAGCTGCATGTGAACATATGTCCATCAGAATTACTAGCTCTGGCAAATACCTGGGGCGTGTAGAATAGACATGTAAGCAGACCGTCCTTTCGTCTGGCACTTTGCATTTTTCCCACAGCAATCTTGCCTACAAGGCAAGAGAGAAACAACTTTAAGTGAAAAAAAATTCGCAGGCCGTGCCTGGCCGCCACCTCCACAGCTCGCTGTATGGCCCGGTGCTGTACTTCTGGGCCCTTACCTCCGAGTACTATTTCCCATGCCTCGGACCAGGGAGTGGTCAGATCAGGCGGGGATCCTCTCTGCAGTCCCATAGTATTTGAGAGAGGGAGGCGACGGAGCCACATTTTGACCAATGCGGACTGAACAGATCAGGATAAATGTGTGCGTATACCCGTGGGCACGGGAACGAATTCGTTTGGAGGCGGCGTCATGTTAATTCTTGTGGTTTCGCGAGTTTAGAATGCGGAGGTGGTTTTGTACCACGTGCGAGGCGATAGTGCTGAGCAATTTCATGATAGGATATGAAGGGCTCGCCGCAGTTCTTTTACCAGACTGTCAAACTGCCTAGTTAGCAAATATGGTTCCTTGTAAGGAGTACACTTGTGTTATTGAAAAACGTACATGAAATTGACCTGTGTTCCCTTATGCGTGTTCCCTCGTGTGTACTCTATGGATGCACAAATGATCTATAAAAAGCTATTGCTAATGTTTTTCCACTATAAAAGCATAAAAGTATACTTGCCAGTGCCTACACAGATTCGCTTGCAAACACCAACCATACTTAGCGCATAAGGAACAATGTCATAACACGCTGACAACTTCCACAGGACAAGTGATCAACTTTGGGACTTTTTTGTAAATCCATCAATTTATTGTATTGACAACTATGAAAACTTCTGTACAAAAATGTTTTCGAAGCAATACAAGGTGGAGACCAGTGCCTTCAACTGTGCCACTCTTTGGAACCTATCAGCAGTTTCGCTGAAAAGGCAGCCAAGATGACTAATGCGGACACATCGCCGTTTTGGTACGTCTTGGAAGCTACTGTTTGGTCTTTGATGCAGCGACGTTTTAAATTAAACATGTACAAAAGATTGCTTCGCAGCAGTTGCATGTGGATGTGTGAAAACACCGTACAACAACACGCACTCTTTGCATACAATATATTAAGATTCTAGCAGTGAGCAGGCATGAAAAACAAAAACTACCGAACTAGAACAGGGTTGCTTTAAATGCAAGGAACGGTAAATTAAAGCATCACGCTCTGGCTTCAGTTAACACTGTGCAATAGAAAAGAAGTCTGTGAAATCATATAGAACAGCAATTAAAAATCTTTAAGGATGGCTAGAACCTTAATAGGCATTGAAGAGAAATAACCAATCTTCTGTTCATGTACTGAAGTGCAGACAAACAAAAATTTGCTCGCGAAAATAGAGTACTAAGGAAGTTAAAAAATACAGAGGCGATTTGACGAGGTATTAAAAAAAAGGAATTTCTCGACGACCCCACTTTATGAAGACACACAAACTGCTAGAACATCCACTGTTCACACATACAAAGTTTGATAAAAGAATACTACTCTCGCAATGTTGAAGACAAGCTTGGTTATCTCCTAAGCGAATTTTGGAGAAGTGTACAGTATTTACAGGCTCTGAACACACTATGCTCTAAAATGACATATGCGGCACACAAAAGAAAAGCTAGACAAACAAGATCGAAGCAGTATCATCAAGGCAGAAAGTGCACGAGGCACGCTAAACTTCGTACTGGATGCTCCCATGCCTGTCGGAGGTTCTTTTTGCATTAGCCTTCCTTAGGATGCATGGGTTGCACAGTTCGTAAAGTATGTACAAGAAAGAAAAACCGGGTGGTGATAGCTAGGAGGCTTCGTGAACGCTAAACACATGCACAAAAATAACAGCGAGACGAAAGGGAGACAAGGAACAATGGAGACTAAACAGGACGGGGATGCCAAAGTGTCATTACGGAAAGGCTAGATGCATAAGAGGGGCCCAGACAGCGTGGGCAGGTGGGCTCCGGTGAAATAATGATAATGCTCTTCACTCGAAAAGCACTGATGTCCCATTCAATACCAGGTTTCAAAGCGACAGAACGCCCTTCTTGCACAGAGTGAATAAAACATGCACACACAGACTTTCACGGCACACCCCTTTCGTGTATATGTGTATATTGTATAGAAAAAGAAAATGGGAGATACAAAACGCTACAAGCACTTTAAGTGACAAGAGAGGGAGGCACAGAAGGGTACTAAAAAAAATCTTGGGCAGGTTGTATACATGGCAAGTGTACTCGCAGAGCTTGAAAAGTTCAGCCCACCCTGACCTGTGCAGCATGAATGTACCAATGTGCCAATTTTCCAGGTTCGCTTATCCACTACTGCTTTCTGCTGGACTATTTGATTACAAGACATCCTTGAATGCTACATTTCCAAGGCAACATTTCATCTTGGGGACAACAGCACCGAAAAGCAATAAACAAAACAAAACAGCCTAAATCACAAAAACCTTTCTTGAGTGCACACGTTTAAAGAGAAATCATTTCATGCTGGAGTTAAACGTCACCCAATTGCGGAAACTGTTATACAGCAATTTAGATTTGGTCAGGAAGGGAGGCCTCTTTGTGTATAGCACAACAGTACAGAGTTATGCGAAGAGGAACAGTGGAAAAAAAAAAGTACAGGAACACTACACTTTGCACTCATTTGGTGGCACACACCAGAGCTTTACACATACACACTGTTGGTCTGTGAACACGTGCAGAGCCTAATAGGAGCTCGCCAACGTGCACTCCTGGCAGGGAACAGAGCATTGGGGCCTTCGTAAAAAGTACACCGACAAGAGACCATGCGATTCCAGGAAATGATCTGCGTGTCGTAAAGTGCGGGGGTAGTCTGCTTTGTCATCCATGAGATGCCAACCCAAGATCCCACAAAACTTAGAAGAGTAATTGCACATGACATTAATTAGCAGCATTGTGCCGATTTTGGCCAGTCTGCAACTGAATCCGATCGATTCCCATCAAGGCATTGCAAATGTAAGGAACATTGCGACTATACGAACACTGCACAACAGTAAGAAACCCATCCCGACAGCAGCTGGAATGTACAAACCGGACATCTTCATGACACTGCTGTTAGGGTGGAGCAAACAGGAGAAACTTGCTTAGAGCTAGTGCTGCAGCCAATTGACCGAGCATAGAACACAGTGAGAGCTTGCTTTAGCAAGCACGTCCTTGTTTGGTACCTTGATGCGACGGCTGGAGCAACGAAGCCAAGTTTCACCTTTTTTACTGCCAATACACCTTTACAGGCCAGGTGTGTGGATATGTCCTGGCATTTGACTTTTCCCGCTGCGTACTCCCATACAGTGAGCTCGCACTGAACAAAAAACTGCAGCGTCAAAGTTGTGGTGTATATAAGTAAGAATGCTTAAATAAATGGCACTATAGGAGCAACACCCTTCACGCTGTACTTGACAGGCAGCAGTAAATGGAAGGCCCCTTTCAGTTCAAGCTGGCATGGTATTACTGCATGCGGAGCCTACGGGAACGAGCTGTCATTGACTGCACTACAGAGGGGGACGACGACATGCGGTGTTAAAAATGAAAGGCCAACTAATGTAAGAAACAAAATTTCGTTACATCAAGTGACAACTATAAGGCACAACAAACCCAACATTCTTTAAAATGTCTTTTTTTTTTTAAGAATACGCTTTCACTTTAAAACAGGGTCAAGGAACACGAGAAGGAAACTAGAAGTAAAAGTTTGTTAAAACGTTACTCTACATGGAGAGGGAACAAAAAGGGGAGAAAAGTATAACATGCCTGGCAAACCGTTCGCATTTTTGTCTTTTTAAAACTTCCGCGGCTGCGGCATTTCATGACGCCTCCACGCGAGAAGTTTGTGGCTTGCCCACCCCCTTGGTGCTGGTGTTGCGCGAGATGAGGGTAGAGGCAAGTGAGGAGGGGTAAGAGAGGTGTCCTTTCTTTGCACGCACATCAGTGGCGGTATCGTCTCAATCTCTCTAAGCGTAGAACTCCTTGTTGCTGCTACGCATGTATGAGTTGACTGTCGGTGACCGCTTGGGTTCATCCAGGGCGTAGCTTCCTTCGTCCTTCTTGCGCATCCGGTAGACAATGAACATGACAAGCAGGATGGCGCACAACAGGCCCACGACGGCACCACCGATCACCGCTGCACAGAGGAAGAAAAGAAACTGGTTGAGAGCGGCTACCACGCACAAATACAACTTCAAGAACATCCAATGCGAAAGCCATGGTGACACCCCTGTCACGACGATCAGCTGCAATAACCGTGAATTTAAAGAAGACAAAGATGAAAAAAATCAGTTCTGCAGACTCTGGAATTGCTAAACCATCTTTAGATACAGTGTAGCAAGGACTTCCGGACACTGACCTACCTTAATCATAAATTTTTTCACAGTCCTATGCAACAACCAATTCGTCTCATGTGTCTTAAGTGTCGCCATTGCTACTCCCACTTAACACCACTGCAAGATTGAAATTCCATAGTCGAAAAGTAATACTTCACACATCACTGCAAACTGACAAGTGGAATTCACTTCCTACACACGTACCCATCATGCCTACTAAAGAGTACTTTAAGACTGCTACGCTACATGTCGAAATGGCTCTGTGATACCAAATTTCATCTTCAAAGCGTTCAGTTCTCTTACGTTTTTTATAATGCTGACCAATCACTCCACAATTGAATGCCTTATAGCAGTGAGCATGAAGGAAAACAGTATGGCAGTCTCACTTTATTTCTGAACTATAAACTGCTAGCTAAACATCAATGCCATGCTACAGATTTTTACTCCTTTTGTATTTTAGCCGCATTTACTCAAAAATTGCTCGACATTTTCCCTGCCTGGCTTCCTTAGAGCACGTTGCAACTAACTTTTACCAATAGATAGTTACTCTGGCCATAGCAGGCTCCCTCAAAATCTAAGATGCCTCAATGGTTTAGTGAAGAAATCTCAAGGCTGAATAAATATGCAGGCGGTAACACCCCCTGCATAATTATTTTTGCACATTTTTTTCTCCCTTACCAAACATTTTATTGCAGTCCTTTTGATAAGACATATGTTTATGCTTTTGATATTTTTTACGGGCAACTCTCCAATACCAATGGGCTCTTTCTCGTTACTGTCCTAATGTGCACTGAACCTAAGTACAGGAGAATTTTAGCCTTTTGACTTCGTCGAAATGTGACATGGTAATTTCACCTGCAACCTGTTGCTTAGCAGCACAACGTCATGAATGCAAGCAGTGCATGAGCAAAGTTGTGGCATAAACCCGTATAGCATATGAAACAATTTATTCCCCCAATCCATCGTAAATACTGTGGCAGGTTCTCGAGTTTTATAGCTGAAAAAAACTCAGTCACGGCATTGCTTTTCTGTTCATAACAGTGTCAAGAACACAGGGACGCCGGCACAAAACAGGGCGTTTGCTTTCATAACCCAAGGCCAAAAGCACGAATGCCAGAGCACGCGCCCACAGAACTACTTCGTTATCCTCCTTAGAGGCTGGCCATTATTGTCAGCCTACCTTGCTTTAATTCCCCCCTTTTAAGAGTGACCGTCCCGGTCAATTCACCCAGCGCTGTTGTGGATAATAAGAAGTGGATGATAAGAGTATTAATAAGTTCAAAGTGTTCATAACTAACGGGCGTGGTACGGTTTCATCCGTACTACATGGACTACTTGTGGACGTGGACATCTTCGGTTTAAACTGGTCGCTGAGCTTCGGAGAACTACCTCGTAATTCACATCGCTAAGGCAGCGCACAACTTCATAAGGGCCAAAGTAGCGTCCCAATAGTTTCTCCAAAAGCTCAGGATGTGGAACTGGGGTCCACACCTATAGTCACCTGGTTGATAGTGGACTTTTTTTCGGCCTTGGTTGTAACGGCGAGCGTCAGTACCTTGCTGCATGCGAATGCGGTTCCGTGCAAGCTGGCGGGCTTCCTCGGCTTTCTCAACGAAGTCGTCAATGCTGTCATTTTGGCTGGTGTCCTGGTCTACGGGGAGCATAGCGTCCAATGGTGTTGTGACGCGACGGCCATAAACAAGCTCGAATGATGTTGGGTCTGTGGTCTCTTGCACAGTGGTATTATAAGCAAACCTGACGTACGACGAAATTTCATCCCACATTTTGTGCTCTACATCAACATACATAGATAGCATTTCGGCCAGTGTTTCGTTTAACCGTTCCGAAAAGCCGCTCGTTGGAAGATGATAAGCTGTTTTCCAGTGGTTGGTGTGCGTCAGCTTGGCGACTTGTAATAACTCTGCCGTAAATGCTGCTCCGCGATCGGTTATGAGAACAGCAGGTGCACCATGACGCAAAACAATGTCGTGGACGAAGAATCTGGCGACTTCGACTGCAGTTCCCCAAGACACAGCTTTGATTTCTGCATAGCGAGTGAGATAGTCTGTTGCGACTATTATCCACTTAATTTCTGACGATGCCGTAGGGAATGGACCAACAAGATACATTCCCACTTGCCGAAACGGTGCTGGAGGTGGATCTAAAGGTTGGAGGAAGCCGGCGGGCTTTGCGGGTAGCGCTTTTAGCGGACATAGCGCTAAAAGAACGAATACAGCTGTGGCCAGTAGCACTTTTGTTGGATGCGCCCTAATGTCCTAGCAAAGCCTAAGTGACCGGCACAAGGATCGTCGTGGCACGCTTGCAAAACTTGCTCACGCAGTGCCGTTGGAACAGCGAGGAGAGAAGTTTCCTGGCTGCTCTCAAGATTTCTCTTGTAGAGAATATTGTTTCACAGGCAATACGATGGTAATCCACCTGAGAGCCGGCCAGGGACGATAACGTCTTCTCCTTGAAGATGTTGGATGACAGAAAGTGGCTCAGTGTCCTCACGTTGAAGCTCAGCCATCCACACCACATCGACGATGCCAAGAAACGGTAAATCTAGTTCAGTGTCAGATGACGTCGGGGAGATAGGAGCACGAGACAGGCAGTCAGCTTCAATTTGCCAGTACCCTAACGAGATCTAATGATGTAAACAACTGGGCATGGCGTAGACGGTCTAAGGCATCATCAATCCGTGGCAGGAGGTAAAAGTCGCGTTTTGAGACTTTGTTAAGCCGTCGGTAGTCGATGCAGAAGTGTAGTGTGTTGTCTTTCTTTACTAGGACAACGCAAGGTAGGACAATGCAAGGTTTGACGCAAGGTAGGCTGGCAACTATAGCGGAAAGACTAAGGAGGATAAGGAAGTAGTTCCGTGGGTGCATGCTCTGGCGTTCGTGCTTTTGGCCTTGGGTTACGAAAGTAAACGCCGTAAATTATGCGCTAAGTATGGTTTCGTGAAAGTAAACGAAAGTAAATTTTAGATTTCAAAGAGCCTAAAAATACTTAGACTTTACCAACTTCCCAATTTAACGAAATATTTCGAGCATCCCCAAGACTGTTGGAGTTTCGACTATTTTTGCATGGATCAGTAGTGTGCCGAGACGTTCCTTTCACTTACATTTACCAATTCAATTGAGCCCATTATCCTACCCATTCGTCCCATTCCGGTTGAACGAACAGAAGTAGATTTCGAATAGAAAGCATCTATTCTACACTGCTTTCATTAAGGTTACCCTATCACTTCCTCAATCGCCCAAATCTCAGCGCATGCAACAAAATTAACAAGCGCATCACATAACTTGTGTTAGCAGTAACCAAGATTACAGTTCGGGTGCAACGCGAATCCGTTTCTCCCTTTTTTATTACCCGATATAGCCCGAAGGTATCGCTAGACTCTGATACAACTTTCATTTTAATGACAAATGTGCTTTTTGCACCAAAAGGTGCCACTAGAAGCCATGAGCATTATTCGACAAAGCTATGACACAGCATAGGTAGCACAGTAGAGGTAGCATTCCTATGCAAGTACACTGCATGCTGTGCCCGTTCACATTGCTTCTTTGGTCTGTCATCGCTATCATCATTCGCCCCGCCAAAATTTCGGTACCCAACAGCACATCTCCTAGCCCAGAAGTATGCACTAACTCATAGAGACACCGCAGCTACACAAGGCTGACTGCTGCACAATAAATAATCTTGAAGCAACCCTAACCCCCAAAGCTAACCAGGATTGAAAAATACATAATAGGATACTATGCCCCAAAATTAGGGGGACTAAAAATAAAGAAAGCACTAAAGATACTGTGTGTGAATTTATATTAAACAAATAAAAAAAGAGGAGCAATTGAATAAAAGAATGTTAAGGAAGGCAACGTGTCCCCCACGGAAGCTGAAGCAACATCTAAACCCTTATGTGTGATGCTTATGTATGACGAGACAATGGCTCTTGTTACAATTTCAAGCGTATTCTGGGTAACTATACTTCACAACATCTGGTGTATTGTGCAACAAATGCAGAAAATCTAAATCATTCTTAACAATGTGAAGGAAAAGATGTCTCCAGTATGTATGGAAGTAGGCTGTTAGTCTAAAAAAATTCACCGAGTTTACTGAATACGTTGAGTCAGGCTTCATAATTTCCGAGATTATCCACCTGCTCAGTATTACCCCTTAAGCAAACAAGGAACAGTACATTTTTCCCTTGAGCAAGCAAGCAACACTATAAGCCACAACCACAAAGTTTCTGGTAGTTGAGTCTATTCAAGACTAGCATTTCGAACACTGAATGAGGTGCTGCTACTGCTGCCCAAAGCTTCCTGAAAAATTGGTTGTCAGCCGAGTGATATCTTGAGACTATCTTTTGCAGATTAGTTATGCTCTGAATGTTGCCAAGGACTAAGCAAACTTCCATGAATATTTCTTGTCGGTCTGGAACAATGTCCTTCCAAGCATAACAACAGTTCTTGCTGTAGAAAAAAGTTCTGGTGCATTGCTGGACAGATAGAGCTTGTAAAAAAACACAAAGGAATTCACTAATGAGAAGAGTAAGCATCATTACCATCATAAGAGTGCGCAGGATTTTCTTTCAGGAGGGGCGAAGGTTAGTTTCAGTGCCCCCCTCAGCTATTAGGTCAATGTAGAAGGCCAACTTTGCATACTCCCTTCTTGGGTCACCAGAGGGAGCAGGCTCCCCCCTGCCCCCCCCCCCCCTCCCGTGTGCACACCTATAACTAGTACCACAGAGTGAACATCTTTATGGATCCTACCAATTTGCTGTCTCAATTTGGACAAAAATTTATTACCTTGCCAATCAACACGTTTGTATTTCTTCGAATTGATGCATGATGCTGATACATCCGAAGTAACCAGTGTGCTTATTATCCTAAGGCGGCGAACTTGTCACAGTTAAAACTAGAACGAGGAATGACAGACATCACAAAGTGCAATTTTCAATTTGCGCCTCAGATATGGACACACCTCTGTTAACGTGCAAATGCCTATGCCGAATAGCGCTTCCAGCATAATGCAGACCTCTGGAGTTCCACTTCTGCCAGACGCATATCGCCTAGATGCGCAACGAAAATTGGGGGAGCCTTAAGCTCCGCATTAAAGAGGTGATGGTGACAGCAATATCGCGTCCCCAGTGTGTACATCAACCACTTTGTGCATATTTCTGATTGTACAATGCTCAAGAAGTTTGAATTGCGGATTACTACTGTGTGCTAATCAATAAAGTCAAAAGGGTCTTGTGTCAGTGAAGCTTCCGCATATGCCTGCATTCTGTGCGATGAGTAGCATGCTTTAAATTACGAGGAATCATGTGCATGAAATACTTTGAAACTTTCTGCACATGCACCAAGTGATCTTAAATTAACAGCCCGCACAGTAATGCACATGCCTTTTGTAATGAGTGGTGGGCTTTAAATCACAGAGTCGTTATGCTTATCACATGTTTTGACACCCGATGCCAATAGTGTTGCTTGTACCATGCAATATTGAGACATTACATGCTGCATTGTAAAGCATGAACCTTATTACTATTTTCAAGCAGACGTGCGACTGAGAAATAAAACCACTGCTTGCCATGAATGCTGCTCGAGTTTGATCTTCACTTGGACCCGAAAATTTTTTATTTTGTTTTCAATTTCTTGGTCATAAAATATAATTTTTCCCTGACAAATGAGCTCTACAACCCTATCCCGTTAAATACCATGGTCCATTATTATCGCCATAGCGTTCAAGAGCCCATGTCGTAGAAATGCATCAATAGCAGCGTCTGCAAGCAAGGAATAAGAAATAGGGGTTTGAGCAAGAATCAAACCTGGGAATCCGTAGTCAAGCATTCGAATGATGAAGTATTCCATCACAAAGCCAGAGCTTTGTAACTACATGCCAGTGCTTCAGATCGCATTAGTGCTGGAAACTGCATAGAAGACTATATGCAGTCATTGTGGTTGTGAAGCCTTGCTAGGAGAGATGGTGCAGCAGAAGTATAGGATCTCACGGGGTTCCACACAGCTGAGGTGTAACAAGTAGATTGCTTAAAGCTGCCCACCAATTAAAATGCTCTTAGCTGTATTTCTTCGCCAGCAGCACACACATCAAAGTGTGCAGCTACGCAAAAGCTGCGCATTTTTTTGAAGACGCACGTAGGTATACTTCATTGTAGGAGCATTGTAGGTTCACAGAATGGTGTATGGTGGAGTAGAAACTTGGTGAAATGGTGGAGCAGAAAGAGGAGGAAATGATGGAGCAGAAAAGTACACTTGCGTTGGGCGGCATGCGACAGCTTAGAACAGCCAACATCACCTGCATCATCATTCCTTCTATCGCGGCTCAGTCGAGGTGTACCGTACGCCCCAAAGCAACTGAGAATAGTAAACACTGCTCGATAACGCTACCATGTTTTATTATTGAAGGTGAAGCTTCCAGCACGCTCCAAGTGATCCTATCGGCATAATACAGTTTGTTTTGTTTGTCTGCTTCCACCATCGAAAAGTGTGGGCTGAATCGTAACTATTCACGGTGCCTACGCATTTTTTTGCATGGACAAACTGTTGAGCCTGCAGATGTGAACATTGAATGACCGACAAATAAGGTGGTGGTTTGGTCTAGTTCGTGTTGCGCAGTGCTCGCCAGTTGTCCGCCCTAGTCCACATAAACCTGTCATACGAAAAAGGTGGTCGTCGAAATAAGCAATCACCAACTGTTCCAAGCCCGAGAAAATTCTAAGGACATTTTAGTATAAAGGCAACAGCGGAACGACAGCCACTTCTGTTGTTCGTTCATTCAACAGGATTGTAGAGTTGAAGCATACTTGTTTGAAAGCACCCCAGAGTCAAAATCCATATATATAATTATTGTTAACACTTAGGAGAGGTTCGGAGATTTCTAATAAGGCAGTATGAACTGAAGCACGAGAACTGCAATGATTGTAGCAAAGATGCCATCTTCCCTAGAGTAATCGCATGCACATCCAAGCATCTCCGACGCAGCCTCATTTCAGTTTAGGCGATTATGCACACAGTGGTGGGCAAATGACATCGAGAGCACGGTTCTGCAGCAGTCTTTAGAGCCTTGCCGAGAAAGTACAGCCGGCAGGTCTCATTCCCTCATTCACATATTCTAGCTTGGTTCAGCTCTGAAACTCTTAGCTTTTAGGATGATAACGTCAAAGAGCCAGTGTTAAGGAAATCTGGTTTTGGCGTATGTGCTGTTGTCCGCTAGTGATAAAATTCCACAGATGCGAAAGAATAAGAACTCCGAGTTCGAGCTGGAATCAAAATCATTATGCACTGATAATTATAGACAGATGTGATTTGCTGCTGCCCCCTAAAAGCTGGCTGGATAGCCTGCTGTGCTCTCATTCATGCCTCAGGTGACAGCACAGATAATGCAGTGCCACGTATGTTTGCGTGTTGTTTTAATGGGTGGGAATTCGAATATTCAAAGCATTAGAGTATTCATGCTTCAAATATTCAAACAAATAGTAGAGTATACAAATTCACTTAGATCTGAACTTAAATTATTGAAGATATAGAAGTATTCGCAATGAACGAATAGATGTATATTAATCCGCATATAGCCGCCTCTAAAGGTGGTTTCACTGTAGTGGAGTGCAAAGCCGTGAAAGCACCTGTCAAGGAGGAATCCGCTCTACCGCGAAGCCTTTCTTCAAATTGAAAGGGGCCCTGCAACACTTTAGGCATGGCTAGAAAACACTGCTGATCAGTGGTGGAGGCTACCGAAAACACGCGAGCCAAATATAGCACAGCGCATGGCCTGCAATTCATTCATAATAAATTCTCGCACTCAGCTAAAAATTGCTCTTTTCTGGGCAAATGATGCCACAAGCTCGGAAATCACTCATCACACCATTGTATCCGCCATTGGCAGATTTGAGCATGGCGCACTCTGTCGTTACTCCTGCTTCGCACTCTGGCGCACTCCGTCATTCCTCCCTGCTTAGCTTTGGGCACTTTCATCAGGAAAAGAAGAGAGAATGCTATTGCAGCGTGCGACAAATCTTTGCAACTCCACTCGAACTATATGGATTCTAAAAATTATGCGGCGGTGAATTCATGTGATAATAAGCTTAAGTGAATCCATTCCATAGCCACTTGAAAAAGTATTGCAGGGCATCTTTAAATGAACATATTACCCTCAGATCAATTAATTTTTTATGCTCAAAAGCTTGTCATGACTGCTTATATGCTTTAAGTACAACAAATTTTGAAATGTTACATATTTTACAGGTTACCACTCACATTACTCCAAAACCCAGATCCTGCCACTACTCAAAGTTGTTTCGGCTTCCTTTGAACAAAAAAAAAAAGCATTTGCCTAGAGGCCTTATTTCAATTAAATAAAATATTGTGCAGGTTATTTTGGTCATAATAAATATGCCCATTTTTCTTTATATATTCTGTATAATATTAGAGCTCGTTTCAAAATTATTCAATCAAAATCACTACTTGCTTCGAATTTGCTTCGAACCTAAAATTCCCTATTCGCACAAGCCTACTGATAACGCTACCGCATTCCACTTCTAAAAATGAAGCTGCCGTTATCTTTTTTTTTCCACTGCTAGGTCCAGCTCTGGATGTGAAACGAACCATGTGTCGGCAGGATTCTCAAACGTTGCCACGCCTAGTTATCATTCATGCTGCACCTCAGCCTTGAGTGTGACGAACCAACTCGATCCAAAGCACAAAGCTCAACGACGAGAGCTAACCTTTGTAACTCTCTCAACCTGTGCTGCCCATATAGATTCGTGGCCACGAGTTATGCAGGGGGTTATTTCTAAGCATTCTGCCGAAGAACGGAGGAGGACTCAAACAGAAGAATGAGAGCAGCACATGATTCGTCGAGGCTAGTCCGACGGTGAAGATGCGAGAATAGCTACAACACACGCATAAAACAAGCGGAGGCTTTGTTCCGTCGATAAACTGATATAAAACTGCCTCCGGAAGACGTGGATTGGATCAAAACTTGGGCTGATTCGATTACTTTGGCGCAAGTGCCCGTTTCGTGCCTGGCTTACCCATATCCCGCACTGCGTATACTCAATACACAAACACAAATTGCTAAGGTCATACTGCTTCCCGCTTTGAAAAACACTGCCTGCCTATACCGATTGATGCCCAGGTATAATTTTGCGTTTTTTCATGCGTTAAAAGCATTTCCGAATTCTCTCAGCCCATCTATTAGCTGTTTGCTCCTATTCATTCTTCCAGTCGATCTCTCCCTTGTGCTGCGACAGAACGGTAACAAAATACTGCCCCTGAATGCTCTGCCGCCAATTTTCGTATGTACAGTGTCATACACTCTTGGCAAAAACACTGCACCCAGTGGGCACGCTCCACAGGGTGTCAGCGCACGCGGTGTGGCAGCGAATCTAAGCTTATCTGCGGGCGCACAGGCATTATGTGATCTCTTGCAATGCACTAGCACGCCGGGCTGGTGCGGCTGCGAAACGCTGGTAGTTATCGGTATGCCAGTAGCCATAGAGCGCGTGATACCAGCATTGCGGGAAAGCACACTTTAATCGCTTGCTGCATTTGTGTGTAGTTGTCCGCGAACGATGTGAGCAGTTCCTCCTTTCAGTGCCCGACCTCTTGCTAATGGCATGCTTCTTAAAATTGCTTGGTGTTACTTTGGTTTATACAACTGAAGACTGCAAAGTGGCTCTGCATATATGGGAGACGTTGTAGAAGGCCGATGCAGATAATTTTGACCATCTTTGCTTCTCTATAGCATGAGCTGGCATTGAACAGCTCACGGGCCTAATTGAATTCCTTGTTCATTAATGTTGAGCCAAACTGGCAGAATTTCAGTCGCACAACATTGGTCTGGCTGTTGGGGGTCTATTTATACTAGAATATTATGAATAGCGCAGCCTCTTCAGAGAGTCACATAAAAAATTGGCTTCATGCATGCAAGATGACTTCCCTGCACTAGTATGTATAAACCCACTTCGCACAGCTTTCCTGGCTTGTTATTTGGACCCAGTAGTCCTTCCCCTAGTTAACACCCACAACACATTCTTTTTTCTGCTTCAAGCCTTACTTCCCTGCAACTGAGTAGCGCTAACATTGACATTTTGCAATGATCACTAGTTCGCGCCACTAGGTTTCCCGTTTTTGGTGTTCACAGCTTCTGAATTCTTACCATCCGTAAACGAATGGCCTAGTTAACCATCAGGCAGAAAAATTTCATCGATGATCAGCAAGTTTCCGTGTGTAGTGGAACACTGAAGACTCGTGCAGCATCCCGTCGTCCATAACACCCACCTTACCGACATCATACAACCCGAGGGGAATCTATTCTCTGCTAGGCTAAACGGGTGACAATGCACACCTAGTTTGCACACTTAGTTTGCACACTGTCCTAAACATTTTTTAACCCCTTCTGAAGGGTTCTCATGATAACTCCGAAGCTATTGTAGCTGGTGCTGATCTTATCATGGGCTTAATGCTATGATGTTATGACAGGGAAGATAAGGTTCAAATGCGGCAAGGGGAGGGGGGTGAGGCAGGATTGCTGAACAAAATGGAACTTTACACTACCTACCGAAACAACGCATTTCAGATTTCTCATATGTCGATCATTTCTGAAATTAACTTGGTGTCCAGATTCGAGAAACATGCCGATACATGTCTCTAAATTGACAACTTTGGACTGCGATTCCAAAATATAATAGTATTTGTTCTACAGCACCTTTCGATACAAGGTGACCTCATGGACTGCCTTACATTTATAAATCGCTTGAGACCAGTCCCATCTCTGCGGCTTGCCACAAGGAGTTAATAATCGTGATAGGCAAGTAAATACTGCGATCTAGCAACGTCACAAGCATTTTATTCCTGAAGAACGCGAGCTTCCAGAGACGTCTGCTGCCGGCTCAATTCGTCTCATGGGCAGCATGTTAGATATTCTTTCTTTACATAGAAAACATTACATTGCAGTAGTGACGCGAGCTTTCCCGCTACCATAGTGCGGCGCGCTCAATTGATATTTGCATGCTAATCATTAGGCATGCTTCACGGCAAAGCAAGCATGGCGCACCAGTGCGTAACAAGAGATCACGCAATGCCTGGGTGCCCGCGCCGACAAGCTTCGATCCGCAGCCGCATCGCGTATGCCAGCTCCCGGTGGAGTGTGGCCATGCGGTGCACAAAGAATGGACGGCACTGCACTTGTTGCTCGAGGTGGAATTACCTTTTATAATAATGTTAAACAAACACCTTCACTTGAAATACTTGTCCCTGTGGGCGTAAAGCCACCACACCGCGACTGAACCCCGAGCACCAATAAAAGTTCACAGCTCTAATTAGCATGGCAACAGAAGTGTTAGAGAGAAACTACCGCCCCGCCATTATGGCTTGATCCGCAGAAGGGTCAAACCTGTATGCCCAGGTTTGACGTGATAACCTGTACAGCTTTTATCTGAGCCCCTGAACACATAATTGGCTTCAACAAAACAAGAAGTCATATCTTGACATAGGAATAAATGGAGCGTGCAAGCCCCCTTATAGTGATGAATAATGTTTTAAAGTAAACTTCTTACAATACGTATTCTTGTCAAAATGCATAGATTACCTAGGTAAAAATTATTTTTCTTTAACATGAAATATTAACGTTGCAAGCAACACAATGTCAATTCAGTGGTATTCAAATACACAGGCAATAAGTTATTTTTTCTCAAAGGACAATGTTTCCCCCAACAATAGCCAAATTTTTCTACAACAATGAAAATGACATAAAGGCGTAGCTACAACCCTGTCATTCAGCTTCATCAGAAACGAATATACTAAGTAGTTTGCAATACACTGGATTGTATGAAAGAGACACAGCAGTGAGATGTGCATAGAGAGCCTCACGAAGAAGACGAAGGAGTTGTATTTACAGATAGCCTATGAGCAAGAGGCTGGCAGTGTGGGCACACCTACCTGCCAAAATGCCAGGCTGAGCAAAAAAGGAGGACGGTCGGTTGTCCTGCTTGCGCCCCAAGGGTATATTGTTGCTTTGTCGATTGTCGTCGTCGTAGCCACCGCCTGGGGGTCCCTGCGCTATGTCGGGACGAGGGCCCTTGGTGGATGTCACTGGACCAGATAACTCCGGAATGACATTTTCGTCCTGCAAAGACAAGGCACAGCAAGTTGCAGGCGCCACATGCCTCTGGAAATGCCCGTCTTGCATTTGGAGGACCGGAGAGTGCTACGGGGAGTCCTGCCGGAAAGTCCAAAGATTTCAGTGCCCAAGAAACAGATTCTAACTAAAATGAATATTTTGCCGTCACCTCACATTCCCGAGCGATACAGTACACTTTCTTCTGATGAACTGAGGTCTATGCTCAGTCAAGTAAACTACAAATGCCCTAGATTTATGAAGGCTCAATGAAAATCTGCCAGATCAATCTGCTTGCTCCAACATTTCACATTCACACCCCTCTTGAATATTCTTATTGTGACGAAAAGAATGAAACCTCAGCCCACACCATAAGAATATAGCAGGCCCCTCTTGAAGACAGTCTGCACCACCTATTGAACCATCATTGCAATAAAGAAAGCACACTGTTTGATATTCGCAGAAAACAGTGCATCTTGCATTCGGCACTTCAGCATTGAAAAAGTGCAATTGCAGTATAGAGCCTGAAAAACAACTAAAAGTCTTTACAAGATGCATGCTTATAAAGATGTGAAGATATGCACAATTATAGGCTCCTTGTATAAGCAATTGTATGCTGGTGAAAGTGACATGCCTTGGCTGCACTTAATGGTGTGAAGAATGTGCAATGTTTCTATCAGTCAACTCTACTCAGGATATGGTGTCTACATGAAACTGATACGTCACCATACAAGATAAATTGTGCACCTGCTAGACAGATACTTGCACAGGCCTGGTTTTACCAACTGTTTGCTGAGAAAAAAATGAGGTAAAGAGAGCAACACACTGCTCAAACACTTCACGGTACGATTTCGAATATTCTGTTTTAGTATTGGTTGCTAGCGTGAAAGAGAAAACATGAACCTAAAAGAGTAAAAGCTTCGTAGACACTGCTTGCATTGTTTCCGCCTGCTACGACTGAGCCTATACAGTAGAACAGGACGCCTTGTCTATGCATTAATGACTGCAGATTTCTTTTGCTACTCTTCGCAAGCTGTGTTGCCTCTGCAGATCAGACTACTATCACTTCAGAAATATGCAATGGGAAAAAGCTACAACTTGGTACCCCAAATTGCCATGGAAAGTTCTATTCCGATTTTACGGCATTCCTGTCATTTACCTATGGTCACGGTAGCGCAAAGCTTTGTCACTTTGCGTTGCAATATCTCTAATGACCAGTCTGATCAATGAAAACGCATTGAAGAGCAACACGCCTGGCTTCTCAACTTTGCTATGTCGTAATTGCCTGTCGATAGAAGCAATGAATTAAATTGAGCTATGCATTACATAGGCAATAAATAACATAAAATGGCGAGGCTTTGGCAGCATTCATTTGCCAAGTGACTGCAATGAGGACAACAAGGTTTCATGAACAGATGGCAATGTTTCAGAGATAACGTGTGTGCTGATAGGTGGTACTACTTGCAAGGAATGCATTTGTGCCTTTTTCTGGTTGGTGCCAAAGAAATGATTCATTGTCAGCATGTTTGAAGGTGCTAATTAACACTGCAACGCACACACGTCGGGACATATATTTTTTCAAATGCACTGTACAACCCTGAATACGCCCCTCAGTTTTTTTTTTTTTTTGTGGAATACCAACGGTAGTGCAAAAAAACTGTACAGAAGAAAGCAACACCAATGCCCACCCAGCACTACATATGGCGCTGTGCCAGTCTGTTATCTTGTGTAGAGTTTCTTCGCCCTACCAATGTCAAGCCCCCCTTGCAATTGCCCCTCACCCACACTTCCCATTCCCACCCTTTGCTTTGCTTTATTACACTTGCCTATGCTTGCCCTTGTTGGGACTCCGGGTCCTGCCGGTCTCGTTTTCGGTAGCTGGTCCCGTCGCAGGATCCATCGGCCAACAATTCAGCGAGAAAGAAGCGCCCGAGCGAACAACAGAGATTTATTTACATGTGGAGAAGTGGTCAACTGACCCAAAGAGAGAAGAGTGAAGAGATACAAAACGTCTTCGGCATTTTATAGCGCCGCGTTGCCGAAACTGGGCGCACTGTCCGCATCGTCAGCCAATACGGTGGCTCCGGCACCTCGGCCACGAGAGAGGGGGAAACACCTCACAACACATGGAGTGGCACAACCTAACACGAGGTCCATATATGGTCACGGCGCCCTAAAATGTTGCCAAACATGGTCACGAACGCACAGCAGATTCCGGAGTTCTCCCGGCGAGAGGGGGAGCCTGAATGGGGAGGTGGGGGTGGACGACACAGTCGGTCAAGAACCGGTTCTCCCCCAAACTCCTGTTGCTTGGTTCCCTAGGGCCGGTCGTAACACCCTCTTTTCTTTCCTTCTCAGTCTTTCAATATTTCTTTGTATATTTCTCTTCATGTACTCCCCTCGCCTTCAATATTTTTATTTCTCTCATTCTCTCTCTGCCCTTGTTCTCTCACCCATCAGAGTTGCTGCATTCCTTGCCAGTCAAATGAGCGCTTGTGTTCTGGCAGCGAAGCAGGGGATGTAGAGTTCACGCCGCCTCACAATAACGACTATACTATTAGCCTTCAGGTGTTGCTAAACTGCACAAGGAAAAGCTTCACAGCTCCACTATAAAATATTTTCTAAAAAGGACAGTAAGCAATACAAAGTTTGATGCAATATGGTAATGTGGCTGCATTTTTTTAACACAAAAATGCTTTATGCCACGATCCAGCAAGAATTTTATGACGTATTTCCGTCACAGAAGTATGTCAGCAAAGTAAATAAACAGACTGCAAAGAAAAAATCGTGAAGAAAACGTTTCATCGCTGGAAGTCCGACCCACGACTTCTCGTTCTACGAGAGATGATATGCGGGAGCGCGCTACTACCAAAGCCAGAAAGGAAGCGATGTAAATGCATCCTTTTTCTCTCACACAATACTCTTGTTAACAAAGTAGTGTTGCAGTCTCAAAAACTTGCCTGGGCAGTCCCATTCAGCACATTTCCAATGGAAGTAATTTCGTCAACGTTTCCACGCACAACGAGAAGGCCGCTTCAACAAAGTCTTGCTCATAACTATACTCCTAACATTAATCCATATTAAAGCATAGCTCCCGCTCCCGGACACTCGCCCAGCTGTTGCACAGCATTCTGCGCTCGCCTTGTGAAAATTACCGGTGAGCTAGAGGAAACGCACGACGCACGTTGCGTATTTCTTCGCGTTTCACGACGTACTGCAGGAGCCCAGTAGCGGCCGTGGTAGGAGTGCATACCGAGTAACAGTTTTTCTGATGTGCTTGTTGCTGCTATCTTTGCTAGGGATACACCACATGTGTGCAGGTATATGGCAACAACTTCAGCTACCAGAAGCATTAGGCATCTGGACAGATTCACCGTGAGGAGTCAACATGCGTTGGTCCCCATTAAATCATGCTATACCTGTCGAACACTAATAAACATTGATCTAGCTCACATATCTCAATGCACTATAAGCAACCAAACATCTCGTCAAAAAGCTTTTCACTTTTGTGTTATATCGATTCCGACGACATAGGGATCCACCATGTTTCTTGTTTGCCGTGACATACACTGAAACCAACATAATTTGAACACTCTGTTATAAATATTTTTACATTATATTTATGATACAAGAATGAAACAATCGAGATCAGCAAATAAGAAAAAAATAGCAAGAAGATAACGAAGTATGATGTTTCAACTCGCCTCAGGATTGAAAGCGGGGCCCTTTGGCTTGGCAGAGTGCTTGGGAGGGTGTTTCGTGTCTGTGACGACCGTGACTTTGGGCGTGACAAACACTGCAACAAGGACAAACGCGAGGCTTTTAGAAGCAAGGCAAACTCAATGAGGCAATCAAGAAACAATGCTCAACTAGGAACGATGCTACAGAGGGTGATCCATCTAGACATCCTCTTGACAGCAGTAAAAAAAGAGCTGCCCCCAAGTTAGAAGCCTTCACAATGGGATGCATCCATCATGTGCAGATGCCTGTTATGTCACACTCAGAGTGTTTCTAATGAGGAGCTGAAGTTTCGACAAGGCTGTATACGTAATCCCCTTCCGTTCATTAAGGCGCGCACTCTGGGGGTAAGGAAAGTAGTGAAAAGCATGCACTTGAGCTTAAAGATACACACAAGGAAAGCAAGAATGACGTTCAAGGAGCACGAAAGTACAACTTCCTTTTTCCGAGTGTCATGCAAAGCTCCCTTGCTGTTTAAGTGGAAAAAAATACTGCCAAGACTTCGAGAGCTCTTTTTGCAGCAGATTTTTGGCAGTCAAGATGTAGACAATTGCATTATGTGCGAAAAAGGCACTGCTAGGGTTTGCTACTTGCCGAGTCTGTTGCCAGTTGTAGTCGCAATGCCCTATTTTGCAGAATTGCATGCAACGGTAATCAAAGCACTACACTAAACAGTAAACTGTCATGCTCTCGTGCAAGCACCTTCCTCCTCATGCCAACCGAGAGGCTTGAAAAAAAAAAAAAAAGCTTGTACATAAGATTGATGATTTCCGATGCATGCTAATTTAGTTTCATTTTTTTTATGATGAAGAGATGATGAATTAGAACAGGGGCACGTTCTGTCTAGATGGTATTCCCCAATTGAATAAAGAAGAGTGAAAGTGCAATAAGATAGATGACAGGGAAAAAAATATCCTTGGAGAATTTTCTTTGTGAATCGCTTCAATGACGCACACAGAATCTTTGTAGGTCGAAACCTATATGTGAGAACTTCGTGGACGGCATCAGCATCCCACCTTTAATCTTTCTAGCAATAGTAGTTTGATTTTGGAATGGCCTCCCCCCCCCCCCCCCCCCCTAAAAGGTGCATCATGAAACCCCCGAAACGCGTGTATTGCATGAAGCTTCTGCAGGGTTAGAATTTTCCGAACATGTACAATCTTCCACGTTGACTTTACATCTTGTTCCAGGGCAAGCAGTCGTAATGTATGACCTTGAAATTCATAGAAAGTGTTTATATTTCTTTCGCATAGCAGATATTAGTGATTCATATTGGGATATATGCCCATATTTTGCAAGCACAGTGGGTGCCTAGCACAGCAGTTAAGGTGCTTGCCTTCACAGCATGAGGGACTAGTTTCAAACCCACTACTGACAAGAAAACGTAGTTTTATATAATTACTTATAGCTATTATCTAGTGCAACTAAGGTGTGGGTGAATAGATAGCTTTCTCAATGTGTCTGCATAGAAATTTTCAGGAATTTAAAACACTGGCATATTGTCTGACCTGCTTGTGGTTTCACTACACTAGAGGGACCTCTAGTCAGCACAATAAACGAACAAATACGGGTTGACAATGTCCATTTCTCACCTAAAAGATGGCAGTATTATGACACTTTATATTTTTGATACTTTAATGTTCGATGTATAGCCAAAATTGCTCCCTCCGTGAATACGAGGGAAAAGAAAATCTCAGCATATCCATGGAGTGAATAATGAGTGGGGCGAAGCTTCGAAGGGTGTTATCGACAGACTGAATTATCCGCTGTTCGCGTCCGTCTGCCATCCAGCCTTCCGTACGGCCACCTATTGGACACTCCAAGTGCCACCATCTTGCATTTTTTTATCATATGTTCATCATATACAAGTACTACCATCCAGTAGACATTTCAAGGACTAAAACGGGAGGTGGCTACTATATACTATATACAATGAAGAAAGCACTGTGAACAAGGCTCCCATGTTGGGAGCCGAAAAATCTAACTTTGTGTATTTCACCTTGGTCTGCGTTTGATATTTTTTCAGTAAGTTTATCCCTGACCAGATGGGATTCCGTCGGACTCTTGGCTATATTTCCTACAATATAGTACTCAATTAGAAGAATGCACAACTATATCTGATCAGTCTGACCCGGATCTACTATGCAGGTGTTACGTACAAGCAGAACTTAGTGCCCAGTTTTAAGAACAGACTAACCTCCCTGTCCTTCCTCCTAGTGCCCAGGCGAGTTCTCCCCGAGGAAATCTGGAACTTCGATTTAACGCGAAAAATTTTCCAACCTATGTCACCCCATCTATCCTTATGCTTACATTACACAAGCAAGTGTAGTTGTTACTCACGACGCCATGTCTGCAATGCCTGCTCTGGCATTTAGAGCGACTAGCTTCAATAAACATCCGCCACTTTCAAGCATTGATACTACCAATACCTGTACAATGTTATTTTTAATGTACTGTAAGAGTGCAGTAGAGTTTCTAGGATATGAAAAATACATGCCATTACGTCGAATGCAACATTAGAAGGCAGAGTTCCATAAAAGTGAGGACTGCGTAAGGAAAGCTAGCTTGTAGACAAAGTGACACTGCAAACCCTACCAGACAGGTTTTCATCTTGCGTAAAGGTGAGTGAATGAAAAGGTTGCAAGAAGAAGCCACACTCAATGCAGAAAGAAGAGTACATTACAGCTCACTGTCGAAAAATGTAGCACTAAAATGTCGAACTCCGAGATCTGTAAGTAGCCACAGAGATACCCTTCTGGGAGGCATTGTTCTGGAATTCATGTCTGCTATCACGTGCTTAGAATATCTTACACAAGTCATACTGTGTAAAAATAATGTTCCTTAAAGCTTCAATGTAAAATGCTCCAAGTAAAATGCTCGTATGAGGTCTTAGCTTATCCTACTTCAGTATGTTTAGAGTTCATTGAAAATTCACACAACCAAGTCCTAGTTTTTGCCCACACTCACCTGGACCCACGGTTCCGGAACCCATTTCTTCTTCGGATAGGTGTTCATCCCCAGAGCCCTCAGCATCTTCATCGTCTCCTATCCCAGAGGACGCGTCCGTGTCTTCAAAATCTGCACTGCCTTCCACAGCCTGGTCGCTCTGCATAAAAGGAAAAAGATTGAATGGGCATGACTTGAAATGCATGTCTACACAAAGAAAACTTTAGAAAACAATTCATTAAAAGGCAAGGAGATCTGCCTGAGCTAGTGTGCTTCGGCTTGCTATTCTGCACCGGTGAAAAAGAACAGGGAACATACACTTTAGGCATGTACAATAGCCATGTGGCACAGAAATTTCACATGTCTAGTTTAGTGTGCCCGAGGAAATCTGGAACAGATCTTGTAGCATTTTGTCTTATGTGCAATTGGGCAGTGTCAAACTACAACTTTTACCGTATCTCTACTCGGATGCCTGCCAATGTTGATGCTAGCATCTCTCATTGTACCACATACAGTGGGCAGTCACAGAATAGACGCAGCATGAGCAGTTCCAAGAATGTTTGCTTTTAATGAAAGAAACCACAAGCCAAACGGGGCGAGCGCGTATGAAAAAAAAAAATCTGAGCAATTGAAATTGCCATCAATGATAATTCATGCAGGATGAAGCATAGCTTCATGCAGGATGTCGCATAACATTTCTGCTGTAAAGATCAAGTCAAAGGTGTGCTTGGAATGAGCACGATTAAATGGTTTACATGCCATCAAGTCATCACTAGGAATTCACTTATAATTTACTACTCCATTGCCCCTTCCATAGAAAAATAGAAGTGGAAGCTGTAATTAGCATTTTCTATGCTGAAAAAATGATTTATAAGCACAAAAATATTTGGCAGTTTCACTGTCCATACCTATGTACACAGTCATCTTTATGAAAAGAAACACGAGTACACAGCCTGCGCACTGCAGCAGGCTGCCTAAAGCACCACGAACAGACAGCTATAAAGAAAGCCAGTAGGCTTTCGAAGCAATCTATCGGGGAAAAAAAAAATAGCCATGGCCAGTGAACATAATGCTCCCCCTCTAGTCCGACAACAAGTCGTGTTGCCAAATGCCGACGCGCTTTATTCAGCTATCTCTCGATTGTGCTGTAGGCAGCCGCCTTAAAGAGCAAGATGCGCTCGCAACTTCCCTTTCATGAAGGACAAGATAGTACAATGGTAAACGTGAGCCACACTTTTGAGTTGGAACATTCCACACTAGTTAATATTGCATTGTTAAACGTTCAGTCAAACAGTTTTGTTGGGCCTAGTTGGTATACATAGCTTTTAGCGTGAAATCAGTGCAAACTAGGATGAATCGCAAAGAAGAAATGAGCAGCACCAGTGCTTGTCTCATCTGTTTGCACTAGAGTTATCACCTAAAAAAAATAGAGACAAAAAATGGAGTTTGTGAAGGTTAGAAAGAGAGAACTGAAAGCAAGGTAATTATTTAGCTTTACTGTTTTTAAATAGCATGCATGGGTACATTTCAGAATTTGCACAAGCGACTCCATTTACTATCTACTGTACCACGCGGTAATTTTGAAACAATCCCCACATATGCACGCACACCATTTGGTAAACACAATCGAAAACTACTGTGTGCCAGTGCCTAGCCTTACTTTCACTCATCTAGCCACTGATACAGCAGGGAGCAAAACTAAAGACACAAAAGCAGTAGCAGCACTTTTAAGTGGGGTGATGAAGCTTCGCGTATGTCAATGTACAAAAACCTTCAAGTATTTCAACACTGTTGTACATAATAGAATAACACAACATATCTAATCACCATAACAGTGCTTGCCCTTAAGGAAGATACTGGGAGTTATCGAAACCATAATTCCTACAAAGCACTTACGTTGCACAGGTCTCGTATGTAATAAGCTGTGTAAACAAGAGATGTTGTGGGTAAATGTTAGCTTTGGCACATTTTCAGATTAACTGCTGAAGAAAAATCACTGCAACACACACTATATTTGTTGAGGGAGTGTAGCATAGCTCTTCCCATCTAGATCTTTGTGTATAAAAGGAGGCATTGGCTTTCCTTTGCTCTACAACATCAAATAAAACTCCAGCAAGCCAGGTCTCAAGGCGAATGTAGAGCCCAGGTGAATCGTGAAGGCCAAGACAAATACACCCTGCAAAGCATATGCACGGCGAAGAGGATGAAGAGTCTCACGATTCCGAGCCAACTTCATCTTACAACACTCCTTCACATCTCTGGGGCCCACTATGAGACAGACCTAGGATGCGATTGGGCCCTCGCAGCAGACAACCAGAGCGAGCTGACCAATACAAGTGGTTGCCTATATCATGAAAAAGGCCGACCTCTCCATCAGATTTTTTTACAACTAGGCTTGAAGATTATCAGTGGACACTCCATCCTCAAGTTTTTCTTTCCTCCATAAGTGTAACTGACAAGAAACTAAGTTCTACTACAAAACTGCAATGTTTGTTGAAATAAGAAAATAAAGAAGTGAATTAATATTTAGAAAACTAGAACAGGAAATTATTTTAAGCATCACGCTCCCACAGGGAATACTATAGCTTTCACATTTTTTTCTTTCGAATTAGGTAGACTTCAGCGAACATCAAAATCAGCAACACCATGGAGGGCTGGTTAGGACTGCTTTTTCAGCTCGCCAAAATATGCGCGTTGTATCAAGGAAGGGTAGTTTATTAACTGAAGAAAAGCCCTTTTTATTTTTTGTTATTCTAGCAGAATGAATGAAGCAACACAGAAGTTGGACAATGCACACACTTTCAAGGCTAGTTTGCGATTTTCAGCATTGCTCAGCTTTTACAACACATGCACACACACACAAAAACTACGATTAGTGTGTCTACCTTGTACTCTGCTTTGTCTTCGAAGTAATATTCCGAATAATTCTTCAAAGCCAAAGTGACAAAACTACACACATGGTCATTACACTGATCCAAAACCTTAAGTCAAATTAGCAGGTCAAATTAGCCTTGAAATGCACAGAAGCAATTATGCTGTCCTCAATCAACCACAAAAGTTAGTGAACTTGCTTTCCAAAAGATTACATTTGGTATGGTTTTCTTTGGGGAAGTTATCACGCATCACAATATCACTTCCGAAAATGAATATATTCAGATCATTCCAGTGCAGTGACGTTTTGGCTGTGTAAATGTAGCAATCCTTTAAGTTGTGTAGGCAAGCACTTGCAAAATTTTTTTTGGACTACTCTACATTTATTTAATGGTTTCAAATATGCAGCACAGAAATGGGGCACAAATACAAAATAACCGTTGAATTTCAAGATTAACTTTGCTAATACTATTTATGAAAAGCATTTAATGAATATGCTTCGCTCCAACAGACGCTGCATTACACTTAAAGAAAACTGCCTAAAAGAATGTCTTTACACAGTAGTACAGCACAAGTATCTTATGCTAACACCCATACGTCTTATCTAAGAAACGAATTATTACAGCAGCAGATCAAATACAAGATGTGTCTTAACCTGAACACAAGCTGCAGGGACTCATTCTTTCTATGTACAGAATATACAAGTTATGCAAATAAGCCATGTGTATTTCTAGATCTACATAAACCATGTCTAGTATCAGCTACAATGCACGAGTGTTCTGCCATGCTCAAGTGAATCAAAGCCCATAACAAACACGAGAGTGAATGCAGAGTCCCTTAATACATGTAAATTTGTGAGAACAATGTATCCTAAAAGATGCTAGAAATGCTTGTGGTTGGTTGAGGTATATGTGGTAAGAGAACACTTAAAATGTGCAGCGAAAACCAAGTTAGGAGGTACAAGGGTGTTAGAAAGGAATACCTGGGGATCATCAATGAAGAACATGCCGTTATCGCCATGCTTTTCTTTCGTGCTTTGCACCTGCAAACAAAACAAAGAAAAACTTTTAGACAAGTGCATATACAGGTGGACACAGTAATTGAGTAATTAAGTTATTGTACAAAAGCAAACTCAAACAGGGGACGCGCTGCACGTAACAAAGGATGCCCTTAAATCCTGTATAATTTTGCGAAACTGCAGCATGTACTTGCGAATTCTGGTTAAGAAAATTGGTCTCGGTTCAATCAAACGTGCGAAATCATTCACAAGACATGCATGGAATAATCGTCCATACAACACTGGGTGAAGCTTCTCATTCTCATAACACGCTGCTGCGTTTAATACAACTTTGAGGCAGCCCATGAGCACCAGGCCCCATGTTTCAGAGCGAGCAATGGAAAACCATATTAATTGGTACTCTGTTAAATTATAAGTCGGCACTGGCAAGCAGTTTCGGAAATTACCATTTATAAAGCGCAACAATAAGCAAAAACACGACAATGCAAGCCACTGCTTTGTGATAAAGTGGCTAGTTTATAGTGCCCCAACTACATAGACAATGCTCTTTAATCAGCACCGTCCCTCATACGCATAAAGAATACGGGTAAGCGAGGCCACAACGTGTGTACTCAACGCTTTTTTTTTATTTCACGTTGATGAGCCACGATAAAAGATGCGGGAACGAGCCTTGTTTCTGCCTTTTGCGCCGAACACTGATCCGCCTGCATTAGAAAAAACGTAACGCTTGCGTGAACAAAGAACAAGGGCGTTGATAACAATAAGGAATTACACTGATTTTGTCGCACTGTTAAGCGAAGGAGAAGGATTAGTGTAAGCCTGTGGTTTCGAAGGCCATGAAGCAAGTAACGCGCGATTGTCCCTCGCCAATTTCGGCGAACGGAAACGGCGCCGGGTAAAGACAGCGCCCGCTCATTGGTGGAGCTGTAAAAAAACGAATCACCGAAGAGATACCAACGCGTGATAAAGGTAGGGGATGTGAAGATAGAAGCTGCATGAAGTACGCGGCCAAATGCGTTCGTAAAACAAGACGCTGCGTGGGCAACCAACTGGGACTGAGAACACGTTGTTAAATGTTCTTATAGATCACGAGAAATAACGCGTTGGAAGCAAGATGACAAAAGGTGATAGTATAGATCTTGAATCCCGTCGGTTAATGGGGGACGCGAATGCAGGCAACTAAGCGAACAGGCCCTTCTTCCATGCTATGCGACACTAAGTGACGTCCACCGAGTTGAGACAGATCCGGATTCTAACAAGTGAACGTGCAAAAAAAAAAAAAGAAAGAAGACACAAGGGTGGCGAGTGATAGTCGCGTGGCTGACACCACATGTGAGGCACGTCTTCTATATGCGTAAACAAGAGGAGGAGACGTGAAGCTAACATGCGTGACGCGCATTAAAAGAACAAATCCATATCGCCCGCTGGAGTGACGAGAAGGATGGGCCGAGAGCCTAACACTTCTCCCTAAACAGCCGGCCGGCATCCCGGAGTAACCAACACAGAGCGAGAAAAATAAAATTAAAATTAAAGAACAAGACGAAAAACAAAACTTCGTAATGGAAGCCATTTGCGTGGCCGATACGAAAGAAACGCAGCTACTGGACGCTGTAGAAAGAAGAAAGAAGGAAAGAATAATTTAACGAACAGTGATGCAAAAAGGAGAAGGCCGCGAGAGAAATGCGCGAAGAGGAGAAAAAAACAAAAGCAAAGGAAGACGGACAAAACAGCGGAAGTGAGGAGCTGCCACTGACAATTCGCGCGAAATACGGGAGAACGCGGGGAGGGTTTCGGAAGAGTTCGGGAGGGGGAACGTCAAAGTCCGCGCGGAAAAAAGCACTAAACGAGAAGAGAAGAACAACAAGACATTGCGCACGCATGCAGGGAAGCACGAGAAGTGCTGTATGGTGGATGCAGCTAGGGGAACAAAGAAGATGGCGAGGAGAGCCCGGAGGAGAAAGGCCCGTCCGATGCCCCCGCTAACTGCACCCCTGCAAGCCGCTGGGAGAGCGTCGCGCCGGTCGGGATCGGGGGCAATACCCGCCGGGCTCTGCACTCGTCGTCGTCCTGCGCCCCCTCCCCCGCTGTTTCACACCGGGGCCACGAGCTGCGCAATCGAGCCACTTCCTGCCCCAAAACTGCTGGCCCTGCGCCGAAGAACTTATAGGGTATACACGAGAAGGAGCCTGAGACATCAGCAACAACGCTGGCTTCTCTGGTCAGAAGGGCACAAGGTCTGCACCCCGCGGCCGCTGTACAGCAGAGACGAAGATGTGGAGAAGGAAAAGTGCCGAGCTGCCGTCCATATCCCGCGCGCCGTCGGCTTTGTGAGCACCGCCCATACAGTGACGTTGTGCTCGAGAAGAAGTCATCGAACGAAGTTAAGAGCTATTGGGACACCCACAAGAAGCCCAGCCATCATCGAGCACAATCTGAGCCCGGGCGATTGTCCCGATAATAGGAATATGCCGCTATGCAGCGGCACTTCACTCGGTACCATATGAATCGTAGGCATCTCGGAAGAGTAAGAATCGATTAATGGGGGTATAATGTGGGGCGCAACTATGCGGTAGCTCCTCGGGCGCGTGGTTACAGCAAACTTGAACGAAACGAAATGGCTAGCTGGAACATGTTCATGACGACCAGAGCTAAAAAAAAAAAAACACAACACAAGGCCGGTCGCGTGAGTCATGCAATTCCTTGTGTTTTGGTGTTTTTTTGTGCACTGATCGCGATGAACGAAATGGCCGCACAGCTCTGCTTATCCAGAGTCAGGTCTTGGATTTGTAAATTACGAAGAGCGACGAGATATGGATGGTATTGCTTCGATTAAGCAAAACCACCCCTTCGCTAATGGAATGTCTTCGGATTGATGGCGATAACAAAATTGTGAAGTATGATTGCAGTGAGACAAATAGCAATTGTTCTCATCGATGACGACATCGTTTAAAAGACGCTCTAGCGGGGCGGTACCTGCTTCAGGTCGCTTTAGCTAAGTGGAATATCGTAATCTTGGGATTTCAAAGACACATTACAAGAAGCATCAAGAAGACCTGCTCATACAGCGAACCGCCGCTTTCCCTGCAATTGACTTGCTTGGAAATAGACAACGTAGGTACGTCCTAAGCGCCGCCAAGAGAAAAGGGAAGAAGCTGAACGGTAAGATACCTGTTAGGCCCCAACCCTGTGACAATCGTCACAAGACAACCCTTGTAAAAGCAACAAAACAGGGATAAAGGATCAGAAGAAAATACGACGACGTGGGGCCGAACCTTCAGATGAGTCGACACCGACTGGTATTCAACAGCGAGAGCCGACCGCCAGTGAAAAGCTTCCCCCACTCGTGTTCGATAACACGAGGAGAGAGAGAGAGAGGTGCCCTGCCAAGGAAGCACAAGCGCGTCGTGAAGACCCACGCACCCAGGACATAGGGTTTCACAGCTCGAACAACGAAGGGAAAAACGTATAACCCCTCTTCCACCTTTTCCTTCTAGCAGCGCACCAGTGTAGCCACTACACAGCCTGAGCGAGAAAAGTCGACAAGCTAGAAAAGAGCGCAAGCTTTCCGCAGCAGTCTTCCTTCCCGTCCCCCTTCATTCGCTTCCATCTAGACGTACCTCCTCGGGCCGCGGTTCTTTCGTTTTGAATGCCCGCGACGCCTCAGCCAGGCAACAGCCCCGACGGCCAACTAAAGCCCGTCCCTGCCCGCTTCGTGGAGCAGACAGGAACCGCGAGGACAAGCGGGTGAGGGGACACAAGCTTCCGACTGCCAGCGCACATGAAAGGAACAAAAGAAAGAAAGCCCGCGGGCTTGCGCGAGGAAGCCACTGTTTGTTGTCAGTGGGAGCGACGTGGGCGCCCCGGACCGCGAAGGGGGACAGCCAATATAGCGGGATTCCAGGAGATGCGACGACGACGAAGCCGCCATCTTGACGCACGCTTGAGACAAGGAGGAGGACACCGCGGAAGAAGAACGCCTGCATCAACAGGGAAACACGAAACTTGTACTCTCATCTTTCCCAGGACGTGGAAGGGCACAGAAGACTGACGCACACTTAAGGTATAATGCTCCGTTGTATAGATCGCCTCGAGGTGGCCCAGAAGAAAAGCGTGCGTAATACCGCAGGAGTAGCTGCCACTGGCCTTGGCGAGGCAGAAAATAACCGAAACACTCAAGGCTGCAGGAATGCACAGACGAAACAAGGGACGTATACAAAACACGGCAAAACCCTTTGAAACTCTGGGGGCAACTGCGGCATCTGCGTACGAAAGTTTGGGAGGAAAAGGCGATCCCGGAGGGTTAAGGTCAATAAGGGGAAACCGCATCGCATGCCTTTGGAGACAAGCAATATTGCCTCGTGGCACCAGGCGGGGTTACAAATAAAAGGCCCGCTATGGCGCCTGGCCTTCTTCAATGTTGCTTCCATTGTCTGCACACATCAAGGATATGCAATTAAAACTCGAGTCACGCATTGCTTCAGCTGAGCATTCTTACGAGATACCACAGAGTTCAAGCGTGCCTTGAATACAACGCAGGCAACATGCGCTAACTAACAGCTCAGCACGCCCAAATACACAGTCGAGTTCATCGAAGCGTAGACAGCTAAAAAGCGCAATTGGCGCGAGATTGACAGTTAGCGATATTTTGATTTAACGTTTATTTACTTCGTTTATCGCCACTGCACTGCCATCAAGTGCCCGATATAGAAGGCGGGCGTGCGAGCGTTCAGAAATCGCCGATGCGTGTGATCGATAACTCGCCGTTCAAAGCCCATCAGGCGAGAAGGAAGGTCCAAGGATAAGGGGGAAAACGCAGCGTTACTGCCACTTCAAACCAAGGGCCATTGAGCAGCAGCACCGCTCTAACCAGCGGGCCCGTCATTTGATAACTGCCGACGTCAACCCCGTGAGAAAGAACGCAGTCGGCCACACGGAACGATCCATGTCGACGACGACGGGCATAACTATAGCTCTTATAGGCATAACTTCGAGGCGCTGCAGTTTCTGCAGTGCAGTGACTGCGCACGCCGATGTGCTGCTGTCGCAGCACTCGAGACATGCACGCCCTGTTACACTTCTGTCGAAGGCCAAGCCTATAAATTTTAAATGTGTAAAGGTGCCACATAGCGGGCGAAGAAGCGATGAGGTGGTGGCAGGTGTACGTAGTTTCGCTGCGCACCGAACGTCGATCGCTTCACACATCTGCAACCCTCGCCCGCATCGACAACACTGCACGCTGCAGTTCAACATGGCATCTTACGTGATTTATACGCAGAGCGGCTCGTATGAAATACTACACTATCACTGTACCTATTCAGTGTTATCAGAATTCACACACGCACAAACGACGAGCGCGGAATTCTGGGTGTAGAATTAACGTAGCATTCAACTCATTTGAATATGACAAGTGCGGGTAACTGCAGTTGAACATTGTTACACGAATAAGTACCGTCGCGACCACGAATGAGCTCGTTATATCCGACATTCTTTATAAGAGTAGATATAAAGATGGGCTCCAACGAATCGGTAAGTCTAGCTGGGGCAAAATATTAGCTACAATAACGCACACACCGCGAAAAATGATGTTCTTTCACAGTGTCCTCGCACGAAAGGGCCTTTTCTATATACCTCACTTTTAGTAGTGAGAATTTTCACGAACTTTGTCGGCCACATTTATAAACAAACGTCCTCATGTCACAATTACGCTTTAAATATAAATGTGGTTGGGAGTTTTAATATTTACGCTGCTTTTTATGCGAACTTTATAATATTGGGTATCACGCTAACCAAACATTTCGTTGTAGTCGATATCGCGGTTCCTCTATAGCGTTGTGGGGTTTGTTATGATATGATTAAATGCCACTCGGCGTTATTAACTCAAGTTCATATTTGTTTCACTGGAACCGATAAGTCGCTACACCAGTGTTCGTTATAACGAAATCTGACAGAGCAGGCATCACATGCAAACTGTGATACTTGTTGAATCAACAGCTATATTAGGGCAACCTGAAACGCTTTCTGTTTAAAGGGCCACTCACCCGGCTTGACAATTTCCAGCAGACGAGCGCAATGCATACATGAGGCGTTCACGATCACTTCTACCAAAATTTGCAGCGCTACGCCCCGAGGATGTTGGTCAAATTTCGAGATGAACACTGCTTGTCCTTCCTTTCATGGGCGTGCGTCCAGATAATGAGGTCATGGCGTATACGTAAGAAATGCCCTACGCATACGGCAGAGGTGTGACGTGGGTCCTCTACGTAAACGACTGCTCTGACGTAGCCCACAGTAGCACGTGACAGGGCGAAAATTGTTTCACACTACATGTGTAGCTTGTGTAGTTTGCTGCTTGGATTATTAAAGCTTGGGACAAATAATTACACACGAAAAGTAAATGTGCGTGTCTTTTTCACTTTATCCCCGTGAATAGCAAAGAGATGCGGGGTTAATGCATACCTGCGTTTAGCGTGCGTTCGTGTCTCCGCGGTTAGCACGTCGAGCAGACGCCAGTCCTAGAAACTAAATGTTTCTGCGCGTTCGAGCACTCAAATGTGTTCATCTATTCTACCGCGTCTAATTGCAAACGAAGACGTAACATGACATCCATCCCGCAGAAACAGGCATTAGACCACAAAATAACGCTAGTAAACAAACAATGCCACTCGCGTACTCGGGGATTGGTGGTGGTGGTTAGATGAGAAAAGGCACGTAATTTCTGCAGCCCGGTCGGGAGCACGGCGCCGTGCCTGCTGGGATGCCGTAGAGGATATACGCGGGACGAGCGGCAAGGGTTTCGAACTCTCCTCCTCTCCTCGTGGTTTCGCGCCACTTCGAAGTGCTAGTTTTCTCAGCTCGTAATAAAGAGGTTGAAAACCGTCTGGTGGCATAACGCTCTTTTTCGAAGAAACGAGTGCCAGTGTCTAACTCAAATTCGTATACAATGGGGCCTGGTGAGGGGCCAATCAAGGCCGGAGGAGCCGCACTGAGGCACCGAACGGATCCTATCAGCGGAGCCAGCGGCATTCCGTGTTCTCTCAAGACACCAGGAGGCCTCTTCGAGCTTGCAGCAATGGCGTCATTCCGTACGCGTCCGGTGTCACGACGACGACGAACCCATGGAGGAGCAAGCAAGCAACGTACACGCGGTAGCCGTCCGTGCGGTGGGAAATAGATATCTATGGGCGCTCTGTATATATACGTGTGTGTGAACGAGCCGCAGCAGTGACCTACTCATGCCCCGTGTGTATAACAGAGGCCGCTCGACACGGATCAAGGCTGCACGTAGTATATAGCACGTGCGGCATACAGTTGTCCCGCTGTTTATGGACTATAGGAAACGGAGCTCTTGCTCTTCAATAATATATATATATATATATATATATATATATATATATATATATATATATATATATATATATATATATATATATATATATATATATATACCACGAACTTGAGACACTTCCCCGACTGCTTGCAGGCTGTTCGATAACATCGCACGTTGCTGACAATCCTGTAAGGGTATCACTAATCACCGGAGTGCGCGATCATTGTTACAAATTAGTGCAGGTACACAAGTGCGCTGAGCATTGCGAAATACGATATTTCAGGCAGCAAGGAACCGAAAAAAAAAAACATTTGGAAGCCATTCGCCATTGATTGATTGATTGATTGTATGAAGTGTAACGTCCCAAAACCATCGTATGATTATGTAGAGACGCCGCAGTGGAGGGCTTTAGAAATTTAGACAATCTGGGGTGCTTTAACGTGCACCCAAATCTGAGCCCACATTCCTACAGCATTTCCGCCTCCATCGGAAATTCAGCCGTCAGAGCCAGGATTCGATCCCCCGACCTGCAGGTCAGTAGCCGTGTACCCCACAGGCACTAGACCGCCGCGGCGGGGCGTTATTCGCCACTGCGCGAAGGCAGAAAAGAACGGCAAAATATTTCTCAGCGTTGTACATACGGAAGTAAGTCAACGTGGCATACAGCAACAGTGACGACCTTGATTGTATCCGAACAAGCATTTTTTTAAACCTCCTCGCTAGAGAACATCCAATGCAGACTTTCAGATGCGGTCGGACACAAAATCACGAACGATCGCCGGAACAATCTTTCGCAGCACGTTCGCACGCAAAACTTTGCAGCTGGCAGGTTATGTCGAGGCCGCCTCACTGCAGCGAATGACCAACCACAACTGCGACATAGGAGCGGAGGCAAGAAAGTGCAAGGTGGCCGCGTAAGCGCACGTGAAAACGATCGCGCATCACCTACAATAAAAAGCTCCTGCATATTAAAAAAAAAAAGTCAAGCTCTGCGGCGTTCGGTGCCGTCATCAGTGTACCGCGCGGAACGCAAATCCGCGTGCAGTCGTGGCCTGCATGCCTGCAGCGAGCTTCAAGGGCGTGCGAAGAAGCGATGCGCAGGGAGCGGCAAAGGCGTCGCTTATGATTGACGTTCCCCCGATGGGCAGCAAATCAGAGAGGGCAGGCAGGGGGTGAGACAGCGGTACAAGCCGCCGGCCACCAGCGAGGAAGGACGCCTGTCCCGTCGAAACGCACAACGAGCCGAGAAATCGGCCACAAATTTTCTCCGTCGCTCGAACGCGTCGAGACAGAGCAGCGCGAGCGCAGAGAGTGACGACCGCCTTCTGGACGGAGGAGAGAAGACCACTCGGAGACGAGAGTGATAGTATAACGCGCACACACGCCCGAGCACGGCGTGTAAACACGAGATGACAGCGGACGGAGAGGCATCTGCGACTCGTCAAAAACGCGCGCGCGCTACAGCCTGACGAGACGCGTCGTGAGGAAAGATGGTAAAAGAGGAGAAAGAGGCATCGGCACATGGTGCACAAATAGCGTCCTATCGCGATGTAGCTTTCTTAATGCAACTGAAACGACTTACATATAGAATGCGCGGACACAGATTTTCTGATCTCCATCAGCGACCCTCCCCGGCATACATAATGCGCAGTAACTTGACCAAATTGCGGAACACTGCGAACCTCTACGCGTCATATAATTGTTGAGGTTTAGCATCCCAAAAAACAGCACATGATTATGAGAGACTCCGTATACATTGTCCCTCATATAAGGGCTGGAGAAATTTTGTTTAGCTGGTATTCTTGAACATTACACGCTTCAAATTAAATACGTATGTATACTTGGGTTACATATACAGAAAGAGGTCACCTTCTGGACACTTACAGTTTTTGCGAAAAGTCCCCAGGCCGACCCTCCACAGAAATACACGGGACAGTGGCCGGAAAACTTTTGACCCACCCCCGTACATAGTACATGACTGGGAGGGGCCCTCTTTTGAGAAACGTGCAAGTAGAGTACAAAAAAAAAGGGGGGGGGTGAAGGGTGCAACAGGACAGCACTGAGTAACTATGAAAACAGAACGAACACATGAGTAATAATTACAATAAAATACAAAGGAATAATTAGAAAGTACACAAATAATTGACAAAAACGCAGACTGCTTATAAGAGATTAGGGTTCGAGACTAAAAATGAGGATAGTTTTCTAGAAACCGCAATGAACTAGGACAAGGGGCTGTTAGGACCGGCGCCAGGTCTGACAATGGATCGGCGTTCCTTTTGATGTTCCTTTTGAGTCGCCAAACGGGTTGGCGGCCTGTGTCCGCCATGTATTGTTCCCACCTGGCCGGAGGGTGCGGCGTCCTGCCGCCGCGGCGCCGTGAGCAGTTCGGGAGACCACCGGTGCAGCTTCTTCTTTGGAAGATGACGGCGGCGGCGGCGGCCGGGAATCGTCCCGCTAATTGAACGAGTCGTTCGGCACCCTTTGAAGCTTGTTTACGGCGGCCCTTTCGATGGATGCAGTCATCAACTCCAGACCCCTCGCCCAGCGACACACCTTGACGGGGGGGGAGCCGCGTTCGTGCCACATGGCCGTGCGGTGACCACGCTTCAGTTTGAACGTTCGCGTGGACCGTGGCGTGCTCGTCACCCTCGCGGGTAATGTGTGGTCCGTGATTGGACGGTGCCATCTGTACGCGGTCCCCGATCTAGGGATCTGGGGAGGACAGACCCTTTATAATGAGCCCCCCACGGCTCATTCGGTGTGCTTTTTCGAGTGGAGAGCTCGCCATGTACGAAGAACGCCACTATATATCTAAACTTTCTTATTGACCTCTCTCTAATGTAAATAAACGTCTGTTCTCTGTTTTCCCATATAAGCATTGCTTCTCGCTATAAGGGACGAGTCCGATGGGAGCCAGCTACCAACGACGAGACCCACAGGACCCAGACCACAACAACTGGTGGCAGCGGTGGGATCGAGCTCATCGACCAGGAGGCAATGCTGAGACCTGCTGTCTGGAGGACCTAGAGTCGGACAAAACTGCTTCGTGGCATCTATGACAACACGGGAAGGAACGCGTCCGAATTCATGACTGCATAGGGTGAGTGCACTGCTTTCTTTGCTGAGATATCACCAGGCTTTGCGTAGGATTGTAAACAAAGCAGTGATTGGTAACGGTTGACGGAAGTATTGATAGTACGTCAAAGTTGTTTAGTTAAAGAGTTAGCAGCACCAAGGACCGCCATGAATTTGAAGGGACTAAAAAAGCCAGAGTGTTAGAGTTGGCCCGAGAGCTGGGCCAGGTAATTGCCGAGACGAAAAGAAAGCAGGAGATCATTGACGCCATCGAGAAGATCGGGGCAGATGACGATGAGCTGAGGCGAATGCTTGGAGGCTATTACGCAAAGGAAAGAGGAGCAGAGGCTCCGTGAGGAAAAGAGGGAGCAGAGGCTCCGGGAGGAAAAAGAGGAACAGAGACGTCGTGAGGAGGAAAGAGGAAAGAGAAACGTATCGATCGTATGGAAATGAAACGCCTAGAAATTGAACTAGCAAAGGCTCAATCAATGACGGAGCTAGGCAGTGTGCACGAGAAAGAGAGCGCCGAATGACAGATTTTGATGCCATTCCTACGCTGGAGGAGGGGACATGGGTTCTTTTTCTGGTGCACTTTGAGCGCACGTGGCGAGAGGGAAAATTTTGCTAAAAACACGTGGCCCCAGCGCTTGCTTACGCTGCTGCGTGTGAAGTAGCTGACATTATAGCCACGTATGGGTAAAGAAGACGCAGACGACTATGACAAGAGTCAAAGCGAGTCTGCTCAAAAAGTAAAGGACTGTCAGCGAGGCGTTCAGGCGAAAATTTCGTGAGATCGAGAAAGCCAAAGACGGTCATACCAGAGTTTTGCGTACACCTTAAGGTAAATCTGGAGGAATGCTTAGAGAGGAGGGTGCGCTTGGCGACGCGGAAAAGACTCTGCAGTGTTTGTCGTTGGAACAATTCTTTCGGCGTCTACTGAAAACATTAGGTACTGGGTTCAGGATAGACAAGGAGTAGATACTATCACGAGAGCGGCAGAGCTCGCAGAGGAGAGTACGTAAATCGCCGTGCCCTCGTAGCAAGGATGTCCCTAGGAGGGAGATTAGTAAATATCGGGCGACCAAGCCTCCGCGATGGACAAAGTCGGGTCGGTATATGCCGAAGGAGGTTTTAGACTCCAAGGAAGCGGCTTGTGTTGGTGATGAAAAAACAAGAGAAAGGAAGAAGCACCCGAGAAAAGGGCGGAAGGGCAACAGAAAAGGCGTTCGAGGCCAAGAAGCCGATAGTTTGCTATAACTGCAACAGCGGGGATATTTCTTTGGGTTGTAAGCACCCGAAAGTTGTGTTAATGTCACTCTGTAGTAATGACGAAAACATGAAATTGCTAGAACCATACATCCGAGACCTAGTCGTGAATGGCCAACCGTGCCGCGTGCTCCGCGATTCGGCCGCCACTATGGATGTAGTGCACCCGTCCTATGTCGAGGAGAGTCAGTTTACAGGAGAATGCGCGTGGATAAGACAAGCAGTAGAGACAAACAGTGCCTGTCTCCCAGTAGCAGAGTCCGCATCGAAGGCCCTTTCGGTGTTCTAGACACTGAAGCTGCCGTTTCGGCACATCTCCCAGTGCAATACCCGTATTTGTTCTCAAATAAATCAGAGTACTTGCTGCGACAAAAAGGAATTGGGTTCAGTGAGGGTATCGTACAGGCCTTAACTCGATCCAAAGCAAGGGAGCTCGCCGCTCAGACAGTTTGTAAAGATCCGGTGGCAGACGAAACAGCTTCAGCGGCAGAGCCTTCTTTACCTGGCACGAAACTGGACCGCCCTATAATGGAGCCTCAAAACACAATATCTAAAGAAAGATGTAAGAAACCGGATGAATCCGAGGCATCTCGAGAAGTAGAATGCACTATAAAGCTGTTAAATGTAAGTCCTACAGAACTGATAGTGGAACAGGAAAATGACTCCACTCTCCGTAACTTAACGCCAGACGCGAAGGAAGGGGTGGCTAAGCAAAACATTCAGTTCACCAAGAAGGGGGGCGTCTTGTACAGAAAGTACACGAGTCGAAAAGGAGTTCGGTTTAATCAGCTAGTCGTACCGTATCCTTTCCGCAAGGAGCTGCTGCACCTGGTCCACGGAGGTTTGTGGTCAGGGCATCTCGGCATCAAAAAAACAAAGAATGTTTGTTACGGGAGTTTTACTGGCCCGGCTGCTTTCGGGAGGTGGAGGCATTTGTAAGAAGCTGCGACACGTGCCAACGCGTTGGCAAGCCAGGGGATAAGGCTAAAGCACCTATGAAGCTGGTCCCCATTATCACAGAACCGTTTCGCAGGCTAGTTATAGACACAGTGGGTCCACTTCCTGTAACGCAGTCCGGGTACCGGCACATACTCACAGTGCTCTGCCCGGCCACGAAATTCCCGGAAGCAGTACCGTTAAAGGAGCTCAGCTCGGAGGAGGTAGTTAAAGCGCTTTTATCTATCTTTGCACGTGTAGGCTTCCCCGCAGAAATTCAGTCCGACCAGGGATCTGTTTTTACAAGTGCACTAACCTCGACATTTCTAGAAAAGTGTGGCGTTAAAATCATCCACAGTTCAGTGTACCACCCTCAGTCAAATGCTGTAGAAAAGGTACATTCAGTCATGAAACGGCTGCTACGCGCCCCTTTGTTATGAGCAAAAGAGGATTGGGAGGCTTGCTTGCCCGCAGCTATGTCGCGCTTCGGATCGCTCCTCACGAATCAACAGGGTTTTCGCCTGCGGAGCTTGTTTACGGACGTGCTCTTCGCTCCCCACTTCGCATTGTTCGAGAATCTTGGGAGGGCCGGGCGGACGACCCTTCGGTAGTAGCATACGTGCTTGGCTGTTTAGACCGACTTCACGCAGCTCAAGAACTAGCGGAGCAGGAATGCGCAGAGCTCAAAACAAACGCTAAGCGCTATTATGACAAGACAGCCCGGACGCGAAGCTTTCGAGTAGGGGAAAAAGTGATGATACTGAAACCCTCACTGAAGAATAAACTTCAGTCCAGTGGGAGGGACCTGTTGAGGTAGTTCAGAAATTGTCAGACACAAATTACTTGGTTACTGGACTGGGAAGGAGTAAAACGCAACAGGTGTACCCACACTAATCTGCTCAAACCGTACCAGCAGAGGCATGCCGTTGTAAACATGTCGCTCAATCAACCGGAAGAAATGCCTATTGATTTCCCGGAGTTAACAACAGAAAACAAAGACATTGGCGAGACCTATTAGTAACCTGGTAGAGCTAGGCGGAGTTGGAGCCAGATCAGAAAGCGGAACTGAAGGAAACTATTGTTTGACTTTAAAGAAAACATGTTTCAGACACACCTGGCAGAACCAAAGCCTAGTTCATGATATTGAGCCTGACATCTTCGGAACCAATTCGTTCTAAAGCTTACCGCGTTTCCCCGAGGCAACGGGAAATAATGGCCGCGGAGATAAACCGAATGCTCGAGCTAGGAGTGATCGAGCCAGGAGAGAGTGGATTACACCTCGCCTCTGATCTTGGTTGAGGTCCCAGGGAAAGAGCCGCGACCGTGTATTGACTATCGGAGGCTCAACTCGATTACAAAGGACCAACTTATCCAATTCCGCATATGGAGGAAAGGCTTGAGCAAGTCAGCAGTGCCAATTTCATCTCGACTTTGGATTTAGTCAGGGGATACTGGCAGGTGCCTCTAACTGAAAGGGCTAGTAGGCTTGCGGCGTTTATTTCCCCGATGGGAACATTTCGGCCGAAGGTCCTTAGTTTTGGATAAAGAATGCCCCTTATTGCTTTTCTGGCCTAATGGACAAAGTGTTACAGGGTATGGAGGACTTGCCCTCCCGTACCTAGATGATATTGCTATTTTTTCTTTCTTCCTGGATAGACCACATGAAAACACTTGCGAGCTGTGCTATGTCGTCTGCGTGAGGCCGGCTTAACAGTGAGGTTTGCGAAATGCCAATTGGGGCGCGCTGATGAGGTAGCTTATCTAGGGCATGTAATAGGCCAAGGCTACCGCCGGCCGTCAGAAGTAAAGCTGGCCGCAATAGACAACTTTCCCCAACCACGAACCAAGAAAGACATTCGGTCGTTTCTTGGATTGGGCCGGTTATTATCAAAGGTATACCCGCGTTACTCTGACATTGCAAGTTCCTTGACAGACGCTCTTTAGAAAGACTGAACCCCAGACCGTATAAAATGGGATGGGGCCAAGGAACATGCATTTTCTACGCTAAAGAAAGCACTAAAAAGTCAGCCAGTGTTGAGCGCGCCTGACTACTCTAAGCCGTTCATTCTTCAGTGTGACGCCAGCGACCGGGGTATGGGTGTCGTGCTTTGTCAGAGGGGAGAGAACGACCAGGAACACCCTGTACTGTATGCCAGTAGAAAGCTTTCTGTTCGTGAGGAAGCATACAGTGCCTCAGAAAAGGAATGTGCCTGCGTTGTTTGGGCTGTGCAGAAGCTAGCTTGCTACATCGCCGGTTCTAGGTTCACAATAGAGACTGACCACTGTCCCCTCACATGGCTACAGTCCATGTCATCGAAAAACGGCCGTCTTTTGCGCTGGAGCTTAGCTCTTCAACAATACACCTTTGATATCCATTACAAGAAGGGTAAACTCAACAGCAACGCAGATGGTCTGAGTCGTTGTCCCTAGTACCCCGAGGGCTTCAAAACGATTTTCTGCTTTCTATCCTCGATTTGAGGCCCACTAGTTTTCTGTATTTATCCAAACATGTGTCAAGTGTTTGTTTAATGTCTTCAAAAGTGGCTGATGTGGTGTTGCGACTCGGCGGGGGCCACAGGAATAAAGTTGAGGTAGAAGGAAATGACTTCCACAGGTGAATCTAAGTCTGGTGATTCTGAGTAGGGAATTGCCGTGTGCTTGCTCGTGTGTGGGTGTGCTTTCGGCGCAGTTCCGCAGTTCCTCATTGTGGTGGCGGAAAATATGGTGGAGGGGGTACCTCATCCCTGAGAGCAACGCCCTCTTGGTCAATGATCATCGGATCCAGTGTTCGGGACAAAAATAATAGAGGAAGAGCCGACAAGCTGCAATACAGATCCCGCTGCACAGTACCTGCTGGCCACTGCACCTCGGGATCTCTTTCCCCGGCGGAGAGGCTGTTAGGACCGGCGCCAGGTCTGACAATGGATCGCGCGTTCCTTTTGATGTTCCTTTTGAGTCGCCAAACGGGTGGCGGCCTGTGTCCGCCATGTATTGTTCCACCTGGCCGGAGGGTGCGGCGTCCTGCCGCCGCGGCGCCGTGAGCAGTTCGGGAGACCACCGGTGCAGCTTCTTCTTTGGAAGATGACGGCGGCGGCGGCGGCCGGGAATCGTCCCGCTAATTGAACGAGTCGTTCGGCACCCTTTGAAGCTTGTTTACGGCGGCCCTTTCGATGGATGCAGTCATCAACTCCAGACCCCTCGCCCAGCGACACACCTTGACGGGGGGGGAGCCGCGTTCGTGCCACATGGCCGTGCGGTGACCACGCTTCAGTTTTGAACGTTCGCGTGGACCGTGCGTGCTCGTCACCCTCGCGGGTAATGTGTGGTCCGTGATTGGACGGTGCCATCTGTACGCGGTCCCCGATCTAGGGATCTGGGGAGGACAGACCCTTTATAATGAGCCCCACGGCTCATTCGGTGTGCTTTTTCGAGTGGGAGAGCTCGCCATGTACGAAGAACGCCATATATATCTAAACTTTCTTATTGACCTCTCTCTAATGTTAAATAAAACGTCTGTTCTCTGTTTTCCCATATAAGCATTGCTTCTCGCTATAAGGGACGAGTCCGATGGGAGCCAGCTACCAACGACGAGACCCACAGGACCAGACCACAACAGCGCCGAGGGTCGGCTACAACG
>WOVY01013815.1:0-13832 GCA_013436015.1 Rhipicephalus annulatus | reverse complement strand
GCGCTTCATAGCATTTTCGCACTTGTAACGGTACAAGACGCAGTAATCTGGCTTGTTGCATGCCGTTTTGTGTGCTTTCACAATATTTCACCTATCGCAGGTTCGTACTCGCAATAAAACAACAACTATCTCGTTAGATGACGTCGTTTTTGGTGGTTTCACGACGCTACCTAGCTTAAACTAACCTAACCTAACCTAACCTAACCTTCGCCTTCTATCGTTAGAAAACGTTTTACTCGCTACTTTACAATGCTTCTGCAACATTACGACGGTTTCATGCGCTTTCACATTAGATATCGCTGTTTCCGACTTGTAATGGTGAAAAACACTGCATCTCACTAGGTGACAAGCGTTTAATGCGGTTTTATGACGGTTCATATCTTAACCTAACCAAACCTTCGCACTTGTATCTAAAAACGCTCTATTACACTGTTTCCTTCACAATTACGATATTTGCATGACCTCACAGTTTTTCACCAACTTAGTACAGTACAGAACGCTGTATCTCGCTCAATGACATCGTTCTTTAAGGTTTCACGATGCTTGCATGCGCTTTCATAGCAGTTTCGCACTTGTAACGGTACAAGACGCAGTATCTGGCTTGTTCATGCCGTTTTGTGTGCTTTCACAATATTTCACCTATCGCAGGTTCGTACTCGCAATAAAACAACACTATCTCGTTAGATGACGTCGTTTTTGGTGGTTTCACGACGCTACCTAGCTTAAACTAACCTAACCTAACCTAACCTAACCTTCGCACTTCTATCGTTAGAAAACGTTTTACTCGCTACTTTACAATGCTTTCTGCAACATTACGACGGTTTCATGCGCTTTCACATTAGATATCGCTGTTTCCGACTTGTAATGGTGAAAAACACTGCATCTCACTAGGTGACAACGTTTAATGCGGTTTTATGACGGTTCATATCTTAACCTAACCAAACCTTCGCACTTGTATCTAAAAACGCTCTATTACACTGTTTCCTTCACAATTACGATATTTGCATGACCTCACAGTTTTTCACCAACTTAGTACAGTACAGAACGCTGTATCTCGCTCAATGACATCGTTCTTTAAGGTTTCACGATGCTTGCATGCGCTTTCATAGCAGTTTCGCACTTGTAACGGTACAAGACGCAGTATCTGGCTTGTTCATGCCGTTTTGTGTGCTTTCACAATATTTCACCTATCGCAGGTTCGTACTCGCAATAAAACAACACTATCTCGTTAGATGACGTCGTTTTTGGTGGTTTCACGACGCTACCTAGCTTAACTAACCTAACCTAACCTAACCTAACCTTCACACTTCTATCGTTAGAAAACGTTTTACTCGCTACTTTACAATGCTTTCTGCAACATTACGACGGTTTCATGCGCTTTCACATTAGATATCGCTGTTTCCGACTTGTAATGGTGAAAAACACTGCATCTCACTAGGTGACAGCGTTTAATGCGGTTTTATGACGGTTCATATCTTAACCTAACCAAACCTTCGCACTTGTATCTAAAAACGCTCTATTACACTGTTTCCTTCACAATTACGATATTTGCATGACCTCACAGTTTTTCACCAACTTAGTACAGTACAGAACGCTGTATCTCGCTCAATGACATCGTTCTTTAAGGTTTCACGATGCTTGCATGCGCTTTCATAGCAGTTTCGCACTTGTAACGGTACAAGACGCAGTATCTGGCTTGTTCATGCCGTTTTGTGTGCTTTCACAATATTTCACCTATCGCAGGTTCGTACTCGCAATAAAACAACACTATCTCGTTAGATGACGTCGTTTTTGGTGGTTTCACGACGCTACCTAGCTTAAACTAACCTAACCTAACCTAACCTAACCTTCGCACTTCTATCGTTAGAAAACGTTTTACTCGCTACTTTACAATGCTTTCTGCAACATTACGACGGTTTCATGCGCTTTCACATTAGATATCGCTGTTTCCGACTTGTAATGGTGAAAAACACTGCATCTCACTAGGTGACAGCGTTTAATGCGGTTTTATGACGGTTCATATCTTAACCTAACCAAACCTTCGCACTTGTATCTAAAAACGCTCTATTACACTGTTTCCTTCACAATTACGATATTTGCATGACCTCACAGTTTTTCACCAACTTAGTACAGTACAGAACGCTGTATCTCGCTCAATGACATCGTTCTTTAAGGTTTCACGATGCTTGCATGCGCTTTCATAGCAGTTTCGCACTTGTAACGGTACAAGACGCAGTATCTGGCTTGTTCATGCCGTTTTGTGTGCTTTCACAATATTTCACCTATCGCAGGTTCGTACTCGCAATAAAACAACACTATCTCGTTAGATGACGTCGTTTTTGGTGGTTTCACGACGCTACCTAGCTTAAACTAACCTAACCTAACCTAACCTAACCTTCGCACTTCTATCGTTAGAAAACGTTTTACTCGCTACTTTACAATGCTTTCTGCAACATTACGACGGTTTCATGCGCTTTCACATTAGATATCGCTGTTTCCGACTTGTAATGGTGAAAAACACTGCATCTCACTAGGTGACAGCGTTTAATGCGGTTTTATGACGGTTCATATCTTAACCTAACCAAACCTTCGCACTTGTATCTAAAAACGCTCTATTACACTGTTTCCTTCACAATTACGATATTTGCATGACCTCACAGTTTTTCACCAACTTAGTACAGTACAGAACGCTGTATCTCGCTCAATGACATCGTTCTTTAAGGTTTCACGATGCTTGCATGCGCTTTCATAGCAGTTTCGCACTTGTAACGGTACAAGACGCAGTATCTGGCTTGTTCATGCCGTTTTGTGTGCTTTCACAATATTTCACCTATCGCAGGTTCGTACTCGCAATAAAACAACACTATCTCGTTAGATGACGTCGTTTTTGGTGGTTTCACGACGCTACCTAGCTTAACTAACCTAACCTAACCTAACCTAACCTTCACACTTCTATCGTTAGAAAACGTTTTACTCGCTACTTTACAATGCTTTCTGCAACATTACGACGGTTTCATGCGCTTTCACATTAGATATCGCTGTTTCCGACTTGTAATGGTGAAAAACACTGCATCTCACTAGGTGACAGCGTTTAATGCGGTTTTATGACGGTTCATATCTTAACCTAACCAAACCTTCGCACTTGTATCTAAAAACGCTCTATTACACTGTTTCCTTCACAATTACGATATTTGCATGACCTCACAGTTTTTCACCAACTTAGTACAGTACAGAACGCTGTATCTCGCTCAATGACATCGTTCTTTAAGGTTTCACGATGCTTGCATGCGCTTTCATAGCAGTTTCGCACTTGTAACGGTACAAGACGCAGTATCTGGCTTGTTCATGCCGTTTTGTGTGCTTTCACAATATTTCACCTATCGCAGGTTCGTACTCGCAATAAAACAACACTATCTCGTTAGATGACGTCGTTTTTGGTGGTTTCACGACGCTACCTAGCTTAAACTAACCTAACCTAACCTAACCTAACCTTCGCACTTCTATCGTTAGAAAACGTTTTACTCGCTACTTTACAATGCTTTCTGCAACATTACGACGGTTTCATGCGCTTTCACATTAGATATCGCTGTTTCCGACTTGTAATGGTGAAAAACACTGCATCTCACTAGGTGACAACGTTTAATGCGGTTTTATGACGGTTCATATCTTAACCTAACCAAACCTTCGCACTTGTATCTAAAAACGCTCTATTACACTGTTTCCTTCACAATTACGATATTTGCATGACCTCACAGTTTTTCACCAACTTAGTACAGTACAGAACGCTGTATCTCGCTCAATGACATCGTTCTTTAAGGTTTCACGATGCTTGCATGCGCTTTCATAGCAGTTTCGCACTTGTAACGGTACAAGACGCAGTATCTGGCTTGTTCATGCCGTTTTGTGTGCTTTCACAATATTTCACCTATCGCAGGTTCGTACTCGCAATAAAACAACACTATCTCGTTAGATGACGTCGTTTTTGGTGGTTTCACGACGCTACCTAGCTTAACCTAACCTAACCTAACCTAACCTTCGCACTTCTATCGTTAGAAAACGTTTTACTCGCTACTTTACAATGCTTTCTGCAACATTACGACGGTTTCATGCGCTTTCACATTAGATATCGCTGTTTCCGACTTGTAATGGTGAAAAACACTGCATCTCACTAGGTGACAACGTTTAATGCGGTTTTATGACGGTTCATATCTTAACCTAACCAAACCTTCGCACTTGTATCTAAAAACGCTCTATTACACTGTTTCCTTCACAATTACGATATTTGCATGACCTCACAGTTTTTCACCAACTTAGTACAGTACAGAACGCTGTATCTCGCTCAATGACATCGTTCTTTAAGGTTTCACGATGCTTGCATGCGCTTTCATAGCAGTTTCGCACTTGTAACGGTACAAGACGCAGTATCTGGCTTGTTCATGCCGTTTTGTGTGCTTTCACAATATTTCACCTATCGCAGGTTCGTACTCGCAATAAAACAACACTATCTCGTTAGATGACGTCGTTTTTGGTGGTTTCACGACGCTACCTAGCTTAAACTAACCTAACCTAACCTAACCTAACCTTCGCACTTCTATCGTTAGAAAACGTTTTACTCGCTACTTTACAATGCTTTCTGCAACATTACGACGGTTTCATGCGCTTTCACATTAGATATCGCTGTTTCCGACTTGTAATGGTGAAAAACACTGCATCTCACTAGGTGACAACGTTTAATGCGGTTTTATGACGGTTCATATCTTAACCTAACCAAACCTTCGCACTTGTATCTAAAAACGCTCTATTACACTGTTTCCTTCACAATTACGATATTTGCATGACCTCACAGTTTTTCACCAACTTAGTACAGTACAGAACGCTGTATCTCGCTCAATGACATCGTTCTTTAAGGTTTCACGATGCTTGCATGCGCTTTCATAGCAGTTTCGCACTTGTAACGGTACAAGACGCAGTATCTGGCTTGTTCATGCCGTTTTGTGTGCTTTCACAATATTTCACCTATCGCAGGTTCGTACTCGCAATAAAACAACACTATCTCGTTAGATGACGTCGTTTTTGGTGGTTTCACGACGCTACCTAGCTTAACTAACCTAACCTAACCTAACCTAACCTTCACACTTCTATCGTTAGAAAACGTTTTACTCGCTACTTTACAATGCTTTCTGCAACATTACGACGGTTTCATGCGCTTTCACATTAGATATCGCTGTTTCCGACTTGTAATGGTGAAAAACACTGCATCTCACTAGGTGACAGCGTTTAATGCGGTTTTATGACGGTTCATATCTTAACCTAACCAAACCTTCGCACTTGTATCTAAAAACGCTCTATTACACTGTTTCCTTCACAATTACGATATTTGCATGACCTCACAGTTTTTCACCAACTTAGTACAGTACAGAACGCTGTATCTCGCTCAATGACATCGTTCTTTAAGGTTTCACGATGCTTGCATGCGCTTTCATAGCAGTTTCGCACTTGTAACGGTACAAGACGCAGTATCTGGCTTGTTCATGCCGTTTTGTGTGCTTTCACAATATTTCACCTATCGCAGGTTCGTACTCGCAATAAAACAACACTATCTCGTTAGATGACGTCGTTTTTGGTGGTTTCACGACGCTACCTAGCTTAAACTAACCTAACCTAACCTAACCTAACCTTCGCACTTCTATCGTTAGAAAACGTTTTACTCGCTACTTTACAATGCTTTCTGCAACATTACGACGGTTTCATGCGCTTTCACATTAGATATCGCTGTTTCCGACTTGTAATGGTGAAAAACACTGCATCTCACTAGGTGACAACGTTTAATGCGGTTTTATGACGGTTCATATCTTAACCTAACCAAACCTTCGCACTTGTATCTAAAAACGCTCTATTACACTGTTTCCTTCACAATTACGATATTTGCATGACCTCACAGTTTTTCACCAACTTAGTACAGTACAGAACGCTGTATCTCGCTCAATGACATCGTTCTTTAAGGTTTCACGATGCTTGCATGCGCTTTCATAGCAGTTTCGCACTTGTAACGGTACAAGACGCAGTATCTGGCTTGTTCATGCCGTTTTGTGTGCTTTCACAATATTTCACCTATCGCAGGTTCGTACTCGCAATAAAACAACACTATCTCGTTAGATGACGTCGTTTTTGGTGGTTTCACGACGCTACCTAGCTTAACTAACCTAACCTAACCTAACCTAACCTTCACACTTCTATCGTTAGAAAACGTTTTACTCGCTACTTTACAATGCTTTCTGCAACATTACGACGGTTTCATGCGCTTTCACATTAGATATCGCTGTTTCCGACTTGTAATGGTGAAAAACACTGCATCTCACTAGGTGACAGCGTTTAATGCGGTTTTATGACGGTTCATATCTTAACCTAACCAAACCTTCGCACTTGTATCTAAAAACGCTCTATTACACTGTTTCCTTCACAATTACGATATTTGCATGACCTCACAGTTTTTCACCAACTTAGTACAGTACAGAACGCTGTATCTCGCTCAATGACATCGTTCTTTAAGGTTTCACGATGCTTGCATGCGCTTTCATAGCAGTTTCGCACTTGTAACGGTACAAGACGCAGTATCTGGCTTGTTCATGCCGTTTTGTGTGCTTTCACAATATTTCACCTATCGCAGGTTCGTACTCGCAATAAAACAACACTATCTCGTTAGATGACGTCGTTTTTGGTGGTTTCACGACGCTACCTAGCTTAAACTAACCTAACCTAACCTAACCTAACCTTCGCACTTCTATCGTTAGAAAACGTTTTACTCGCTACTTTACAATGCTTTCTGCAACATTACGACGGTTTCATGCGCTTTCACATTAGATATCGCTGTTTCCGACTTGTAATGGTGAAAAACACTGCATCTCACTAGGTGACAGCGTTTAATGCGGTTTTATGACGGTTCATATCTTAACCTAACCAAACCTTCGCACTTGTATCTAAAAACGCTCTATTACACTGTTTCCTTCACAATTACGATATTTGCATGACCTCACAGTTTTTCACCAACTTAGTACAGTACAGAACGCTGTATCTCGCTCAATGACATCGTTCTTTAAGGTTTCACGATGCTTGCATGCGCTTTCATAGCAGTTTCGCACTTGTAACGGTACAAGACGCAGTATCTGGCTTGTTCATGCCGTTTTGTGTGCTTTCACAATATTTCACCTATCGCAGGTTCGTACTCGCAATAAAACAACACTATCTCGTTAGATGACGTCGTTTTTGGTGGTTTCACGACGCTACCTAGCTTAAACTAACCTAACCTAACCTAACCTAACCTTCACACTTCTATCGTTAGAAAACGTTTTACTCGCTACTTTACAATGCTTTCTGCAACATTACGACGGTTTCATGCGCTTTCACATTAGATATCGCTGTTTCCGACTTGTAATGGTGAAAAACACTGCATCTCACTAGGTGACAGCGTTTAATGCGGTTTTATGACGGTTCATATCTTAACCTAACCAAACCTTCGCACTTGTATCTAAAAACGCTCTATTACACTGTTTCCTTCACAATTACGATATTTGCATGACCTCACAGTTTTTCACCAACTTAGTACAGTACAGAACGCTGTATCTCGCTCAATGACATCGTTCTTTAAGGTTTCACGATGCTTGCATGCGCTTTCATAGCAGTTTCGCACTTGTAACGGTACAAGACGCAGTATCTGGCTTGTTCATGCCGTTTTGTGTGCTTTCACAATATTTCACCTATCGCAGGTTCGTACTCGCAATAAAACAACACTATCTCGTTAGATGACGTCGTTTTTGGTGGTTTCACGACGCTACCTAGCTTAAACTAACCTAACCTAACCTAACCTAACCTTCGCACTTCTATCGTTAGAAAACGTTTTACTCGCTACTTTACAATGCTTTCTGCAACATTACGACGGTTTCATGCGCTTTCACATTAGATATCGCTGTTTCCGACTTGTAATGGTGAAAAACACTGCATCTCACTAGGTGACAACGTTTAATGCGGTTTTATGACGGTTCATATCTTAACCTAACCAAACCTTCGCACTTGTATCTAAAAACGCTCTATTACACTGTTTCCTTCACAATTACGATATTTGCATGACCTCACAGTTTTTCACCAACTTAGTACAGTACAGAACGCTGTATCTCGCTCAATGACATCGTTCTTTAAGGTTTCACGATGCTTGCATGCGCTTTCATAGCAGTTTCGCACTTGTAACGGTACAAGACGCAGTATCTGGCTTGTTCATGCCGTTTTGTGTGCTTTCACAATATTTCACCTATCGCAGGTTCGTACTCGCAATAAAACAACACTATCTCGTTAGATGACGTCGTTTTTGGTGGTTTCACGACGCTACCTAGCTTAACCTAACCTAACCTAACCTAACCTAACCTTCACACTTCTATCGTTAGAAAACGTTTTACTCGCTACTTTACAATGCTTTCTGCAACATTACGACGGTTTCATGCGCTTTCACATTAGATATCGCTGTTTCCGACTTGTAATGGTGAAAAACACTGCATCTCACTAGGTGACAGCGTTTAATGCGGTTTTATGACGGTTCATATCTTAACCTAACCAAACCTTCGCACTTGTATCTAAAAACGCTCTATTACACTGTTTCCTTCACAATTACGATATTTGCATGACCTCACAGTTTTTCACCAACTTAGTACAGTACAGAACGCTGTATCTCGCTCAATTACATCGTTCTTTAAGGTTTCACGATGCTTGCATGCGCTTTCATAGCAGTTTCGCACTTGTAACGGTACAAGACGCAGTATCTGGCTTGTTCATGCCGTTTTGTGTGCTTTCACAATATTTCACCTATCGCAGGTTCGTACTCGCAATAAAACAACACTATCTCGTTAGATGACGTCGTTTTTGGTGGTTTCACGACGCTACCTAGCTTAAACTAACCTAACCTAACCTAACCTAACCTTCGCACTTCTATCGTTAGAAAACGTTTTACTCGCTACTTTACAATGCTTTCTGCAACAATTACGACGGTTTCATGCGCTTTCACATTAGATATCGCTGTTTCCGACTTGTAATGGTGAAAAACACTGCATCTCACTAGGTGACAACGTTTAATGCGGTTTTATGACGGTTCATATCTTAACCTAACCAAACCTTCGCACTTGTATCTAAAAACGCTCTATTACACTGTTTCCTTCACAATTACGATATTTGCATGACCTCACAGTTTTTCACCAACTTAGTACAGTACAGAACGCTGTATCTCGCTCAATGACATCGTTCTTTAAGGTTTCACGATGCTTGCATGCGCTTTCATAGCAGTTTCGCACTTGTAACGGTACAAGACGCAGTATCTGGCTTGTTCATGCCGTTTTGTGTGCTTTCACAATATTTCACCTATCGCAGGTTCGTACTCGCAATAAAACAACACTATCTCGTTAGATGACGTCGTTTTTGGTGGTTTCACGACGCTACCTAGCTTAAACTTGTAGTGTTCCTACTTAAAATAACGGAACAGCATTAAAGCTTCAGTATGGAACTGGCGTCCATCTTAATCCGCTTTATTTTTCACTTCCTCCTCCTTTTCTTTCCTGCCGCGGCTCTCGTGCTTCTTCATCTTCTGTCCAAAGGCTCATACCGCTTCACCCTTCCCGCTTTCTTTTAATTACCCCTCCTGGGGTAATACTTGAAGACATTCCCAATTGAAGCACATTCAACAGATCCACGTTCACCAGTGTACCAGACAGTCTTCAAAATTCCGTTCTGGGTGGCTGTCTTGGTCACAGAGTAAGGCCCATAAAATTTTGCACTGGAATCTCTTATTCCTTTTCTCACTAGTACGAGGTCGGTGACTTGAATGTTTGGCATGTCTGCTCGATGCCTCTTGTCGAAATTCTTTTTCATTCGTTTTCGGTACCTCTCCTCCTGTGATTTTTGTTGCCTCTCCTCGACAATCTTGAGGTTTTCCAAGAGTCCCAACTCACGGTCTGCCTGCAGAATAGGGGTCTCTCCTGTAGAAGCGTACTGTGGACTGCACCCCAAGCCACTTGTGTAGGATCGGTTATGATGTTTTACGGCTGCTTCTAAAGAACATTTCCATCCCCCAGGAAAACTATCGTACATCTTGATGTATTGTTTCACGTCCCGTATGGCACGTTCTGCAAGCCCATTCGCCGCAGGATGGTATGGCGCACAGAACTTGATCGATACATTGTGATCTCGAGCCCATCTTACTAGCTTTTCACTCTTGAACGCGGGGCCGTTATCGCATACGATTGTCCGCGTAGTTCTAAACATGTCTCTTTCGAGAAGGGTTATGACGCTATTTGCATCTTCTTTTCCTGCTCGTGCCGCGACCATCCTGGTGCATTCATCTATGGCCAGCAGAAAAGCTTGCGTTTTTCTGACTCCTTCCCGTTTCTTGTTAAGTTCGGCGAAATCCAGGTGAACTACTTCAAAAGGCACGTTCGAGTGGCAAGGTAGTATCATGGTGTCCGTAGGCTGTTTATACTTGACTTTGTGTACTTGACACACATGGCATGAACGAACGTACTGACTGACGTCTTTCTTCATGTGAGGCCACGTAAACCTCTTGACCAACTTGTTGTAGGTACGCCAAAAGCCGTCGTGTCCTCCAGATTCTGGGCTATCGTGGTACAAGTAAAGCACTTTGGAAACAAGAGTTGGTGGGACTTGATACCGACCTTCAGTAAAAACCAGTTGTTCTGAGCCTTCCCACAGCTTCACTTCATTGATTTCTTCAGATTTTTCTGTGTTGTTTTGTACCATCAATCTTGATAGAGCATCTGCATCGGTTAAAAGCGGTCCTGGTCGGTGCGAGATGGTGAAGTCAAATTGCTGCAAGTAATTCACCCATCTGGCGATACGCCCTTTAGTTTGGGTCATATTCAAGAGATGAGTGAGTGCCTGGTGATCGGTGAACAAAGTGAACTTCGTACCTTCCAGGTACGTGCGGAAGTAGTCAACGGCCTTCAGAACCGCCAGTGCTTCCTTTTCCGTAGTAGTGTAGTTTGTTTCAGACGGCTTGAAAGTGTAACTGTAGTAACCTACTACGTGTCGCTTTTCTCGGCCAGATGCTTCAATACATTTTTGATACAACACTGCACCAGTCCCATAATGTGAGGCGTCAGTGTTCAATTCAAAGGGTAAAGTGAAGTCTGGTATACGCAGAACTGGGTCAGAAGAAATTCTGTGCACCAAGTCACGGTAGACTCTCTCACATTCGTCACTCCATTCAAAGGGAACTTCTTTCTGCGTTAAGCGCGTGAGGCATCTAGTTTTGACAGCAAAGTCCTTTATGAAAGATCGGAAATGTCCTGCCAATCCCAAAAACACACGCAGTGAATGGACGTCATATGGTTTCTTCAACTGGGAGATCTTCTCGACGGACTCTTGTTTTGTGCTTTTGGTGTTCCCATCGAAGACTCTTCCAAGAAACACAACTTTTTGTTGAAAGAATGCACTCTTCTTAAAATTAACCTTGAGATGTGCCAAGCTCAAGGCGTTTAACACCTGAGACAGATGGTCCTGATGCTCAGCCTCTGTTTTGGAGAAGACTATAATGTCGTCTATGTACACATTACAAAAAACACCAAGGAATGGCTTTAGGACGTCGTTCATGATCTTCTGGAACCACGCTGGCGAGTTTTTCCAACCGAAAGGAAGCCGGTTGTATTCGTAGAGATCGAATGGCGTGATAAAAGCGGTGTACATTTTTGTTTCTTCGGTTAGTGGGATCTGCCAGAAACCTTTGCATAAATCGATGCGGGAAAAATGTCGGCAACCCCCGGTCTCATCTATAATTGTGTCGATCTTCGGCATAGGAAATGGTATGAGTTCTGTCTGACGATTGAGAACCCTGTAGTCGGTGCATAATCTGAAGGTTCCGTCTTCTTTCGGTGCGATCGTTATGGGAGAAGCGAAGGGTGATACCGAAGGTCGTATGATATCAGCATCTAGCATCTCCTGCAACTCTTTCTTGAGCCACATCTTTCGCTCTCTTGACATATTGTAAGGTGCTTTTCGGATGACGGTCTTGTCAGCGAGTTCGAAAGGAACCTTGTGGGACTTCATCGCCTGAGGATAGCTTCCTATGCATACAAGTTCAGGGTAGGTCGTTGCGATATCCTCCGCGCACTTGACAACTCGTAGATTATCTTGTCTACCCTGATTTGTCTCGTTCCTTGCTACTCCTTCGACTAGAACCACATCGTCCCAGTACACGTTGATCTTTAGTTTCTTTATATCTGGTCTTGATAGCAAAAAGTCGTACGTTACCCCCTCTATCACCAACACTTCGCTCTCTATTTGCTGACCCTGGAACTCGATGTTTACAAAGGCCCACTGATCATGCAACGTTACTTTTCCATCATAGCCTTGTACTCGTAGGATTCTTCCACTATGCAAGCGATTTGCATCCACCAGCTTGGCATTTATAATGGACACAGAAGCACCGCTGTCTACCAGAGCCATCATATGTTTGTTTCCTACTTTGACGGGAATGTGAAGTAGGCTAGAGCAACTTAAATAAACAGTCTCATTTGGAGTCATCGGGTGGGACTGATCACCCTCGTTTATTAGTTTTTTTTCTGTCGAATACTCCTGAGCTTCAGTGTCGATATTATTCACTCGACATCTTGGAACACGCCAGGGCAAGTTATCTGTGCGAGCTTGCGAGGTGGCTCGGTTCTCGCTGAGCGCGGCTTGACCAGTCCGCTTTACTCCGACTGAAACAGCTGCTTGACTCGGCGGTTATGCTTGTTTCCGAAGCTGATGGTATGTTCTGAAGACACGCGAGGAGGTCATCTAGAGTCTTTGGTGACAGTATTTGCACTTGCTTCAACACGTTAGTGTGCAATCCATGCATTATTAAGGCAACTACGGCCGTAGATGGAAGCAAAGGCTCCGCCAGCTTTAAAAGACGGCGTTTCTCAAAGAAGTACTCGACAAGGCAACTTTGCTCAGACTTGAAATTAAGCGCCGTGTTCCATCTTTCTACTGGATTGCTTCGGAATGCAGTCAAAAACTTTTTCCTCCACTGGCTCCAAGAGTCGTCACTGTCTTCCAGAATGCATGTTTCATACCACTTTCGCGCAACACCTCTCAAGTAAACGCGCATGTTGGTGATTTTAGCCTCATCAGAGAGCCACTTGTTTTTTCCAGCGGCATATTCGTAGAAATCAAGCCAACTTTCTGGATTTGAAGACACACCGTCGAAAGCATCAGGTTCTACGAATTTAGGTGTCGGTCTCTCAGCATTCAGAGAGCTTATAAGAGATGTCATTATTTGGTTTTGTTGAACCATCTGTTCCTGTTGCAGCTGAAAAGCTTTTCAAAACGAGGCTCACCTCTTCCGTCGAAGATCGTGATCCTGAGTGTTGTCGACGCACTGGTTCAAGAACTAGGTCGTTGAAGGTCGCCACACGCAAGTTCACTTTCACAGCACCTTTCCGTCGTAGTTCAGTAGTGTCTACGGCTGCCTTTTCCACAACCAGGTTCACGAGTTCTTCCGAGCTGAGCTCACGAGGTAGGTCTACCGCTGCTTCGTCTTGAACTTGGTACTTCGAAAAGATGATCTCCTCGGAGGTCTCGTCTATGAAGAACGTCACCCACATGATGGCTTCGATGGCCGGCTGCGCCAAAATAATGTAGTGTTCCTACTTAAAATAACGGAACAGCATTAAAGCTTCAGTATGGAACTGGCGTCCATCTTAATCTGCTTTATTTTTCACTTCCTCCTCCTTTTCTTTCCTGCCGCGGCTCTCGTGCTTCTTCATCTTCTGTCCAAAGGCTCATACCGCTTCAAAACC